>QWWL01000051.1:0-56225 GCA_003689335.1 Venturia asperata
CGGTCCGCGCCGTTCTTAGTATAGTTTACCATAGTAAGGATATCCTTATAACTAAACTGGGCACGCTCTAATATAATAGGCTATTCTAGGCGAGCAGCGTCACTAGCGCTACTGCCTCTTCTATTAGTTATATCGGATGAGCCTATCTTAGCGGAGGTAGCTTTAGGGGTACGGTCTGGAGCAGAGCTATTATCGCTTTCGGCGACGATAGGGTTAGGCTCACGTATCTTCTAAACTCTAGGTGCCTTGGGTTCTTCTATTATTTCGTAAGGGTTTTCGAAGGTACTATTACAGTAAGCGATACAATATCGTTATAGTAGTCTTAAAATCAGTTGGTTTAAAATTAGAAGTTCTAATAGAACCGTAATAACAGTATACTAAAGACGGCCAAATGCTGTATATCCGTTGCCTCGGTATCCTAGCTTATTAACTATTATAAGCTCAGGAGCACGAAGATGCTTATTATTATTAATTTCTATTAGTTCCTAAGNAGTAGGTATAAACTCGCGATCGTTTCGTATGCCGAGGTTCTCTTATTATCGTTATATACTTCGTAAGTAAAGTCCGTTTTCGTCGTCTCTAAAGAATAGGTATCCTTATCCGGTATCTTAGTACCGATCTCAAGTCTCTAAGTCTTATCTTCGAATCGGGTTCTAATATCGTCGCTGTTGTCGTGTATAGAAATCTACAAATTAGTAATATAGATACCTCTTAGTGAGGCATATAGAAGCACAAGTAAATATAGTAAAAGATACGTTACTAAGTAACTTCCTCCTCGCCATACATGCCGACTAATATAAAGGACCTACGGTTCGACATATAGTACAATTCCCTACGTTAGTCACCAAAAATGTAGTAGGAAGAGCGCCGGTAAGGTAAAGGCTAGATATTATTATCCGCCGTTAATAGAAACTCAGATCAGACGGAATAATAGGATAGAGGCAAGTTTAGATAGAAGTAAAGTATATTATTAAAGATAAGATAAAAGACTTTAAAGACTACTTAAAAATCCTAAGGTAAAAGTAATGTTGGTTAGGTGTTTCCTGACCATTAGATGGATGCCGGGTCCGTCCATTATGTACTCGTATAATGACGGCATGTCCCCACTACAACATCTGCAAAGCACTTTGCAGGATCGGGAATGATTATAGTGGATCGGCAGAAGCTGATTCAAACAGGATGGGCACCGGATGACGATACCGCTGCTATGATCGTCTTGTGCAAGGTCATTCATCATCGCTCTGACGATGTACCGACCGAAAATGTCATTACGCCTCTATTGCAGATATTTGCAAGCTACGTCCATAAATACGACTGCGTCGAAGCCGCACATTCGCAGGCCATCTCGAACTGGATTCATTCGCTTTCAGATGACCCAGACCAGACCCACGGCCTCGCGGTTGTCTCTTATCTTCCTGATGATGCTGAGGGTTTCGCTAAGTTTGCACGACTGATGCTCTTGAGTGATCGAATAGATGTTATGACTTTCAGAGAATCTTGGGACTATGAGCAACTTGTAGCACACGGTGTTGTATCGTGTCGTGTCGCGACGAGATGTCTTGTACTGTGTTATGAAATTGACCTATTTCCATTCCGACGCATCCACCTCTTCTTCACCAACATCAGCATCAGCATTTCTCGCAAAGCTGATTCCCTCCACCATCAACCATGGAACCCGAGAGCATACCCACCTCTATCGTCGTCGACGAAGACGGCGATCTTCTCTTGCTTGTTGGCGCGGCAACTCGAATCTTGGTTTCATCTAAAGCTCTGACCTTGGCCTCAAAGGTATTCAAGACCATGCTGTCGAGGTCTGCGTTCAAAGAGAGCCGCGAACTGGCTGAGAGGTTTGCTACTCGGGGCGAGCAGAGCTGTGAGGGTGCTGATGTTGATTAGTGCTGCCAGAAACGAAGCATACGAGCTACCACTTCCCGAAGACGATGCTGAGGCGATGGCCGTGTTCTGCAAGGTCATTCATCACCGCTATGGCGATATACAGCCGGCTTCGGTTACCATGGACCTCCTCTCCAACCTTGCGACTATTGCCTACAAGTATGACGGTGTTGATGCAGTTCGTTCTGTCTCCGGCTGGCTCTTGAAGTTCGGCACCGATGCAAGCGGGGATAGGCTTCTCAAGATAGCGTATATTCTTGACCATGCCCAAGTGTTCCAAATTGAGTCGCGCCGCGCTATGTTCGCTTTCAAAGGCGATTTCAAGACTTTACGAGAATCGATCGACTCGGACCACCAGCTTCCTGAACGCGTATTCTGTAGGTGCCTTCCCAGGGCCAAAAAACAGTTGCTGTACTTCTCGAAAGCATCGCTGACCAAGATTACAGACCAGCTAGAGACAACTCGCCAACTTGCGATCCAGAATGCCATGGCTTTGATGTGGACCCGCATCCAGAGCATGAGTGAGCACCCTTTAGGACTTGAACATGAACATGGACGAGGAAATGTTTTTGTTTTTTCCCGGCACGATGCCGAACGTGTCAAAGTCCTCATGCGAGAGCTGAAGAACAAAGGACACTGGCCAGGAGGTCACACCGCTCAGTCCCTCATTGCTTCATTCGCAGGTCTGAGTGCACTCTCGAAGGCTTCGCCAAATCTTGGGGGAAGAAAGTTAGCAACTGAGACAGGCTGTCAGTCTTGTCAAACTACAATTCCAGAGATCGCGAAGGAGATTCTAGCTGAAGCCCTGGCCTTTGTGAAAGGCTTGTGTTTGGACTGCATCAAGCGAGATGGCGATGAGGGCATTTGTCGCGTTGCTCACTAGCTGGTAATGTTAGCTACTTGGTAAGACGAAATTGCGCTCGGACAACTTTGGTTCCCGTTACTAGACTCCTTTGATCTGGAAGATAAGAAATAGGGCTTCGGGGATCCCACCTTTAATTTAGCGCAGCCTAAACCGATTCTCTTCAACCTACTCATGTCTCCTAATTTGACTTCAAATACCAGTCCTTTGTGTCGTCTGTACACCTAACATGAATATCTATTTCGTAAGTTTCCTCAGACACTCTATTAGCTTCTTGCGTTGACCCATTGTTAAACGTCTACCGCCACCGCCGCGATGTGCCACAGTTAAGCATTCCTCTTGACATCAAATGCAATTGCAATTTCAGCAATCAGAACTGACGACAATTTTAGGCACTACCTGCGATTCCCCTGACCAATTTTCAAGAATATATTGGTGCAGAGTATTACAGTGAGTGTCCAGTATCCTTATTCGTTTCTTTAAACTCGATTCTTCGCATTCATGTTCTCTTTGCCGCCTCTTATCTTGTATACTTATCCATATCACTCAAAAGATGGCCAAGATATTTGGCGGACTAGCAACACCACCAGGAACCTAACATACATGTCAGTCTAGCCAAATTCTCGTCCTATCTATCACTGAGCAGAACTTACGTTACAAACCTCACTGGTAACGAAGAAGCTCCATCGTCCCAATTTCTTACATTCCTCTGCCAACTTCTCCAAATCAAACAACTCTCCAATCGGACATCCCCAGCCTGCCAAAAGTACCTCATGTAACATGTAGGATTCTTTGGAAGGCCAGCACTCAAACGAAGGTTGATCCCCTGCTACAGCAGAAAAGTTCTCCCATATCCATTCGAGCATTTGAGGGGACTGTTGGACACCCGAAAATGTAGGGGGGTTTATCTTCGTGAGGGTTTCGATCTGCTCTGATTTCATAGCTTCGAAAGAAAGCATGTAGCCTGAGCGGATAATCAGAATATCGCCGAATTTCACTTCCGTGCCTTGAAATTTAAGAACGGCTTTCACGTGTTCGAGGGGTATTGAGTCATTGGCGAAGGGATCGTAGGCAATATTGTTTTGGAGGCGCCAGGTGTGGTAATCTAGGAGGATGCCGCGACCTACTATGCCTTTTTCCGACCAGGCTAGGGCAGCATCATGTCAATATGTATCTCTATCTCACGAAAGAAAATGGAGGAACATACCATGGATCCCATTCACATTTGTAGCATGTTCGCCGTGAATATCATCCAAAGTCACGCCATTGTAGAAGACTTTTTCCTTCTGATACCCGAAATGGCGAAGTCCGTCCCATTGGCTCGACGACTGTGTATTGAATGTCCAGACATCGTCATTGACAGTCCGAGGAGACTTTTGGTAGACGTTCTTGTGAAAGAGCTGGCGACCGAAGAAAGGTGTTTTTTGAGCATCGAGCGGCCAATTGAGGGAGACCCTTTGTCACGGATGTCAGAGAAGGAGCACCGGGAGTTGCAAGTAATCTAGAAAGTATGATGGGACAAATGATGATATAAATTTGCCATGAGGGATGATCGATCCGCCCACCTTGTGCCCGTCTGTATCTCTTTCGCTGCCTCAAGAACGACTTCTTCGGTCAGGCGATTTAAAGTTCCTAGCTCATCAGTCTCGCCATATCTAAGCGGATTGTATCAATTGACGATGTTGCTGAGCAATGGATCACGGAGGTGGGCTTACAGTCCCCAAGCAGAGTACGGAGGATCGTTCTTGGCCAAGGGCAGGTCTGAGAAGTTTGGAAGGGAGACCATAGTGAGATGATGGGCTTGAGAAGAGTGAACCAGCGAAGGTTGTGGCAACACGGGGGATTGGTATTATAATATAATATATCTTACATTTACCTAACGCGGTCGTGTCTCGCGATATCTCGGGCCGAATCATGTCGTTGAACTGGCAACCACCAAAGAACAATTACACCACCACCACCACCACCACCATTTCAACAGCGACCATCCATGCTGCGGACCCGACCTGCTGAGCATGTAGTCTCTGTGATTACCGCCCGCCAGCTGTCCACTTCCACACAGCATGGCCCTCATCCACCGCCTCCCACGGCCTCGAATGGGCCCTCCCGCAAGTCCACCCCGACGCTTCGAATACGCATCCCGAAACTCCCTCGCCGACCTCTCGCCCCAACCGTGTCCGGAGATCCAACTCGGGAATGGGACTCTGAGACCTGTGTCAAGAGGCTGGGGCTTGGAATGAATGCCTTCGTAACACTCCTGGAAAATCGAGTACAGGACGAAACCGCTGGGCGCGGTGCGCTATCCAACAAAGCCATCGCCATCAAGGACAACATCTCCACCGAAGACTTCCCTACCACGTGTGCGTCTGCCATGCTGAAGGACTTTCGAAGCCCTCACGATGCGACTGTGGTGAGGCTTCTTAGAGAGGCTGGAGCTCATATCAGCGGCAAAACGAACATGGACGAGTTTGGCATGGGGTCACACTCGACGCACTCGCACTTCGGTGCTGTCATCGGCCCCGGAGGTTTATCTGCAGGCGGGAGCTCTGGAGGCAGTGCTATTGCCATCAGGTTGCATAAGCAGCAAGCCTGGGCGTACGTTGTAAACAAATGCTGAGAAACATGTTCTGGCTCTGATGGGAACAGGTCTTTGGGCACAGATACTGGTGGCTCTGTTCGCTTGCCTGCGTCGTATTGCAGAGTCATAGGTTTCAAGCCTTCTTATGGGAGACTGTCACGCTGGGGCGTAGTGTCATACGCGAATTCACTCGATACCGTCGGCATATTCGCTGCTCGACTGCATAATGTGAGGACTGTTTATAGTAGGTTTCTTCCTGATTCACCCTGGACACTTGCGGAGATTGACGCCACAGAAAGATGTTTTGAACCACTATGACCCTAGAGATCCAACCAGCATGACACCCGCGGTCCGCCAACGCTGTGACGACGTATGGAGGGAGAGCAGTTCTCCGCAGGGTCTTCGTATTGGTGTTCCGCTCGAGTACAACATCTCCGAGCTTACTATCGATGTTCGCGAGGCATGGACTAGGGTCTTGGAACGCCTCCAATCTTCTGGCTGTACTATCGTCCCTATCTCCCTGCCTATGACGCAACACGCCCTGTCTGCATATTACATTCTGGCCCCTGCAGAGGCGTCGTCAAACCTTGCGAAATATGATGGAATTCGTTATGGCTCTCGAGCGGAAGGACCGGATGGGACAGGCGGGGTGCTCTTTTCACAGACACGGCATCAGGGCTTGGGAGAAGAAGTGAAAAGACGCATCTTGCTTGGATCATACACACTCAGTGCGGACGCTGTTGACAACTACTTCCTTCAGGCCCAGAAGATAAGAAGGCTCGTCCAAGAGGACTTCAACAGGGTTTTCCGGCGGCCCAACCCTTTGAACAGGGACTACTCGCTGAAGATGAAAGATAATGGAGTCGACTTCATTGTATGCCCCACAGCGCCCACCAAGGCGCCGTACTTGTGGGAGGTGAAGAAAGAAGGCCCTCTACATTCATACATGAATGATGTCTTCACAGTTCCTGCCAGCCTTGCTGGCCTACCCGCCATCAGCATTCCTTGGAAATTTTGGCGGTACAATGACCTTGGAAAACCGAGGCCTTTCTCGGCAGGATTACAGCTTATCGGTCAGTATGGTGATGATAGAGGTGTATTGGCTGCAGCACGAGCTCGCTTTGACCCTTCAATACGTCCCTAGCGGCCTGTACCCAATGCAACAGGCGAAGATGCGAATTCGACGCACGAGTCTCGGTGATCACGGATCTCCTGGCATCAAGATATACCTCGGATTAGGTATCGGAAAATGGGAGATCAAATGAGCGGGAGAATTACATCCAGAAATGGCTTGCAAGCACAATTGCACGGACCGTTCATTGTAGCTTGCATTGGGTTGTGCGAATGGGTAAGTGGGTGTACATGGAGTATTCGAGGCTGGTTAAACTCGAATGAAGGATGGAGAAGTCATCCACCATCGAAGAAAAACTGGATAACTTCCTATGGATCATTTCCTGATCATGACCGTCTATGGACAAATGAGACGTCAAGTATGCATTCGCATTGGCCCAGGTGCATATCACAGCTTTGCAGTGATTATCGGCGCTCACTCGAATATAGCAACAGTCAGTCTTTCCTGCGCCTCGAGCAAAAATTTTGACCACCCACTTTCTACACGTGCCAAAACTCTCGGAATCTCAATCCCGGCTTTTAAGTCGGAGAAACTGTCTCCCTGCCTTTGTCTTGAAACTTTGGCTAGCGGCCAGCTCATCTTTCTAGCACTGCTGAAACAACCTTGTCATCAACGAAGACACGCCTGAATCTAATCTTGGATGCCCGATTATTCGCGATGCTCAATTAAGGCCTATCCCTGGGGGCTTGACCAACTATACCTCTGATGCGGATTTGAAGATCTGGCTGTTTTTCCAGGAAATCTGCGTAGGCAGCATGAACCGATTGTTGGCACCATGTTTGTTCTAAGGCTACCTCCTATCAACGACGGCCAGAATCGTTTTCAACAGAGGCCAAATTCTCTAATGTCGTATATGATCCATGGCTGTGAAAACTCTGGGTTACACGCATCCCAAAAGAAGGACGACCGAGAGCTGGCAGTTTAACAAAATCGGGCATCAGCGACTGAATAAATGTTGAAAATGATCAGACTGATAACAATCCATATGGCACAGTAACACTGAGTACTTCTCATGAGGAACGTGGATTCAGTTTCAAACCTATAGAGGTCCTTGCAGGCATTCGAAGAATTTTTCGATTGTATTCCGAGAACCCACGTTCCAGTTAAACCAAAGTAGAGATCGCAGGACAAGTCATGGGCCAAGTCATGGGCTGAAAGTGTTTTCAGTCAACCAAGCGTGTACATGGATCCATCGTTGTGCCTCACCACAAAAGTTCGAAGGAAATGACCGGGGATGGTTGACAAGGGCAAGGTGGTACTCTTCCACATTCTCTTAACAGCTGGGAAGCTATCCCGTTTCACAGCAATGTTGGTATCGGCACCAATACGAAAGGTGTGATACGATGCGCAGCCAACATAGGGTGATTGCAGGCGTCAGGCCTTGAAATGTCATGACTTCCATCATTATGCCTTTACACCTTAACGTCGAAACTTGTCCCACAGCCACAACTACTACTTGCCCTCGGATTGTCCACTATCTTGAACTGACTTCCAATCAACTCTTGTGTGAAGTCGATCTTGCTCCCCTTTAAAAGCTCCAAGCTGGGTTCATCCATGACCACCTTTGGCTTTCCTTGTGCCAGAGTCTCCCATCCCGGATCGCCTCCCTCGCCGAGCAAGTCTGCATACTCATACGCGATGAACAACGTATCCTCTTCCGTCGAGATTTTGGAGGTCGAAGTCAGGGACATGAGGTATTGGAAGCCGTGGCAGCCACCGGACTCGACGTTGACGCGGAGGCAGAGGTGGGGATTGGAATCTTTGGTCATTATTTGATTGAGACGTTTCGAGGCGCGCGGTGTTATCTCTACAGTCATGAGTTGACCAGTCTCTTCATCGACGCGGGGATTGAGGATCGTCTTTGTGGTGGAAGTGGTGGGTCCTTTGGGTGGCGGAGGGGCCGTAAAATCCGAGATTGGTTCTGTCGAGGGAGGTTTGTACAAGCGGCCTGTACTACATATTGGTCTTCGTTGTTGGATTGAGAGAGAGGATGCTTTGCGTTTGAGGGCTTGCTGCTGGATCTGGGAGGCGAGACTGGAGTGATATTGTTGAGTGCTGGCGAAGAGGCGGGATGAGGATCTCGACGAGATTCTACTCGCTCGTAGACATCGATTGCAGACATATGGTACAGAGGAAGCCATTATGATGTAGTCTTCTTCGAGGCAGTAAGCACTATAGGCAGGTGTTGAGTCTCGTAATGTCAAGAATAAGGATGATAAGTGCAGATGCTTGTGTCGTCCAAGATAGCCGAGCGGAAGGGAGCGGCTATTCCACTTGTACTACATCTATTTCATTCTTGCACATGTGATCCCTTCTTCTTCACTGCAATACCCATCACCTCAATCATGGCTTATTTACTGATCATCTTTGTCTCTAACTCGCCAAATATCTCTCCAACCAAAACAGCGCCATTCAGAGTCTCGCTCGTGCCACAGCATCTCCAGCCTGGTCCTCCATTTCGGCTTCGCCAATCTCAAAATACAGACTCCAATGCTTGTTCAAAAACCAGATCCGGATGCTTTTGACTTCCAGATCGCCAAAGTGATCTTTATGCTGTATCAAGAACCAGCCGACGGACATGCCATGCGCCGTACCCATCAACATCATCCCCTCCCTGCTGTCGGGAAGAAATTGCTTGCCATCGTCTCCAATGCTGCCTTCAAGCATCCTCAGTCGCTCAAACAGTTCCTTGACTTGTGCAGTGATGATGTGTTGAATGAAGATGTGCCGTGGTGCCGGAATGCGGGAGACTGACATCGGAGCCGGAAACCCAAAGAACTTCTGGCCGTGCTTATAGTACTGGAGGAACCACATGTCGGAAGTTCGACCCAGATCTGGTGCAGGCCCAACCGCATTCCCTAGGCTCACTTGGGCAGCTGGCGAGAACATCATGTCTACAACGAATACTATATTTCCCTTGTCCTTGGTAATGAAGTTTGTGTAACCAGCCGCAAAGATTGTCTGACCAGATTGACATTAGCATCGTGATCAGTAAGGCAAGAAAACGAGCAAAAGGCCAGCTTACCGGACCTTCGGATGGCAGCGAACTGCCAGGAGGGCGCTCCACTTCCCACGGATACATATGTACCCATCTATGACTCGCCCACGAACTCTCGACCTGTGGATTCAGCACATTCAATTCCTTCATCAACTTGTAGCATTCGCTCTTGATATCGCCCTCGAAATGAAGAAAATCTTCCTCGGAAGCAATGCTCCAGCCCCATTTCTCGATTTCGTCAGGATCATTGAAGGCACTTTCGAGGGTAAACTTTTTCAATCCGGGCGTTCCATCGATCCACGCTTGGGCCCCCTGTTTGCTCCTCCTCATAAGGCAAAGAAACTCGTTACCTTTTTTAACGGCCTCATTATAGTCCTCTATTACTCCTCGCCGGTCAAGACGGGCTCTCTGTCCTTGATAATCAATGTGGTTGCTGACATGAGAGAGTGGTCCATGGTCATCGATTAAAAAGGCGTCTTGGGGGTCGGCCAAGCTGGGTGGGGTCGTTAATTCTATGGCGGTCGAAGAAGTGCTATGCGGCACCAGCCTGTGAGTGGTCGGGTACGGAAAACGGAGGACAGATGCAACCAAAATAATGATGAAGCAGAGGATTGCTGAGGGGATGTATATCCGTTTGGCCATGTTGCTGAAGTATTTGCACTTGATCATGATGGCAGAGATGGAAACTAACACTCGTGGGGCAAGAAATGCTGACAGAAGCGGTGCATGCAAGCATGGTGTAGCGGGTTTAGATCATGTCGGCTCACCTGACGGGTTCTTGACTGCGTCAAAGGACTGTCTTGCTTTGACATTTCTGCTGTGCTACAACTTGAAGCAATGCTGTCGCTCCTTGGAGTACTCCACTACCTGGTCTTGCCTTGTTCTTTATGTCTCGATTGTGGTCCAATTCGTTGCTGTGCTACCACCTGAAACACTCCCTTCTCTCCCTGGTAGCGCAGACCTTTGCAAAATCTGCTATGCGAAGCAAGAAGCGAGGCCATATTTCTCGAACAAGAGCATGTGCTGATCGAGAGACCTGACTCGATCCCGAAAATTGGATTTGTGATGACCGGGATTTGTCTTCCGTCCTACCAGACCCGGGTTGACCAGCGAGCATGGCGACTGCTATGCATTGCTGAATGATGCTGCTAAATGAAGCTAGAAACGGTGATTGAGCCCGTGTTCTCAATAACATTGGCCGGGACATGATGTTGCTTTGGAGATGGAAATGGATGAAGAGTGTTGAAGTCTACTTTTAGCTCAGCTGTGGTTGCTAGGCAGCGCGTCTTTGTTATCAAAACAATGACTCGGACTCGACCTCAGCACTTTTTCAACTTTTCCCTAAATCTTACCGTGAACTTACGAAATGGAGTCCTCCAAAGCTGGGAACTCGTTGTTCGATGTCTACCTACGATTGCGCCCATCGCTCCAAGAAGTCGCCGAACGCTTTCTCGACGTTGAGGAGCGTGAGGACTTCCCAAAACACATCACCATCAAACCCCCGGCGAACGATTATCGGAAGCGTGCAGTGGAGCGATTCGCATTCACCCGCGTCTTTGAGGAAGCTTCGTCGCAACTTGACCTCTTCCAAGATGCCGGCGTTCTCGAGCTGGTCGAGGGAGTACTCGGGACAGACAATAATGGGGGTCGAGATGGACTGCTGGCCACTTTGGGAGTCACTGGCTCTGGAAAGGTATAACAACTCGTCCAATATGCCCTCGCCCACGCTGACTCGAACCTAGAGTCACACGATTCTCGGATCCAAGACGCAGCGAGGTCTCACCCAGCTTGCCCTCGACCTTCTGTTCCAAAGCCTGGATACCAGCATTGTCAACTCTGCCGCCATCACTTCCGTTTTTCCCTCAATCGCTGCCTCAGACGTCTCCGAAGCCCAGTTGTTCCCAGCTGCTGTTTGGCTAGAGTCCATCTATGGAGATGGACAATCAGTTCGTGGTTCATCCTCGCGGGCACAAACACCTATTCCAGTAACACCCCCCTTTCATAATTCCCTGAAATCTTGCACTACGCACGGCACATTGCCAGGATTGTACCCTAATCTTACCGATCACTTCGATAACATCCTTACTCCGTCCCGACTTCCCCCCTCTCCTCTGAGGTCTAGTATCCAACCTTCTCGTTCTATCAAGGACACGATTCAACGTCTTACAAGAAGCCATGCTAAGCCTAGATCTTCCACAAAGGACGCTTCGTGCATCAGTCTTGCTACCAGCAACAGACGCATACCTCGTCCGTCTGCATTACCACAAGTTCCTGTCGTCGACGACATGGAACTCCCAGTCGATCGATCTCAGGAATACGTGATCGTTATTTCCATGTTCGAGGTATACAATGACCGCATATATGATTTGCTGGCTGGAGCTGGTGCAGGAAACAAAATCACCGCGCAGAAGAGAAGAGCATTGTTGTTCAAGAGCACGGAAACAAGTCCTGATCGAAAAGTTGTGGCTGGGCTGAGAAAAATAATATGTTCGACTCTGGAAGAGGCACTGACCGTTCTCGAGACTGGACTGGTTGAGCGGAGAGTTGCTGGGACTAGCAGCAATGCCACCAGTTCTCGGAGCCATGGCTTCTTCTGCGTAGAGTTGAAAAAGAGGAGCAAGGACAAGGGAGGTCCTTGGTCGTCAAGCACACTTACAATCGTTGATTTGGCTGGTATGACATACTTTCGTTATTTGAAAAGTGGAATACTAACTCTGAATAGGGTCAGAACGCGCACGACAAGCAAAGACGGCCGGCGCAACTCTAGCGGAAGCTGGTAAGATCAACGAATCGCTCATGTATCTAGGTCAATGTATGCAAATGCAATCCGACAATCAAGACAACCCTAGCAAACAGAACATCGTTCCTTTCCGACAATGCAAGCTCACAGAACTCCTCTTCTCGAATTCATTTCCATCAACATCGGTAACTTCGCATCACCACCATTACCATCAACGAGTTCCTCAAAAGGCCATCATGATTGTGACTGCCGATCCTGTCGGCGACTTCAACGCCACATCTCAGATCCTCCGCTACTCGGCCCTCGCTCGCGAAGTAACGGTTCCACGCATCCCATCCGTCACATCTACCATCCTTGCGGGACCATCCCTCTCTCGTTCCATAAGCTCTGGCCGAAGTACGCCTCAACACATCATCGAAGATCTGGAACAATCCTATGCTCACATCACAAAGCTGGGCGAGGAAGTTGACATTCTTTCCCTCCAACTACAGGAAGAGCGAGAACGAAGAGTCAATGCGGAGTTATCATGGCAAGCTGCGGAAATGAGGATGGAGGGTGTGGAACAGGAAATCAGAGATGAATGTTACGCTGAGATGGAATCGAGGGTGGAACTTGAGAGGAGGAGGTGGAAGGGTGCTTGGGAGGAGGAGAGGGACATGAATGATGAGCATCTCGACAAGAAGATCGAGATCCTGGCGAGAGGCATCGACGTTTTTGAGGACGAGGACTGTGAGGTTAGAGCGAGGGGCAAAGAGAATTTTGGTGAAGGCCAGAATGAGAGAATGCGCGAGTTGGAGGATGAGAATGAAGCGCTGAAGCGGAAAGTGGAGATGCTTGAGCGGGAGTTGCAATTGAGGAGTCCGGTTAAGAAACTAAGGGTGCTGAAGGGGAAGAAGTTTACGCTTGAGGCTGATGAGAATGTTTTTGGAGTGGCTTGAGTGGCACTGCTGTGATCATGACATGGTTGGGCCTGTCTTGAGATGGTGTGGTGGTTCCTCTGAGCGTAGCGAGTGTTTTTGGATGGATTTCTGGCTCTCGATTGTGGCGTTTGTTAGATATCCTGATCGCGGGTGCATCTGGTTGCGCATTCGTTGATACTGCTGTCTTTGTTGATGGTCGCCTGAGATGATTGTCTCTGCCTGTTCAATGAATGAAATTATGCACAAAAGTGTCTACTAGCGATGCATTTTTCTTTTCTTTTAAAAAGCATTATATTTTCGTAAAGGAGAGAGCGAGGATCTAATCACTGTATGGGAATACCGTTTAAACTTGAATTGTTGCAAAGTAAACACCGCGAAGGAAGTAATAAGTTAGAATAAATTCAGGAAGCTAGTATAACCTTTACTAACCTTCCGTGTTGATACGTTGATAATAACATTCGGTTGAAAGAATGTGGTGTGGTAACTCCTGGTCTTCATCATTGCTAGAGATAGTATCAGTCGACTTGGTAGATTGGGCTTGAATCATGGGACAATCCTATCGAATGGGTTAGGTAAGAGTTTGGAGCGGTAGTGGTATTAGGCTATCTTTGGAGTATTGCCTATCTTGGACGTGTAGTCATTGTTCACGGGGGTTCAATACTGCTGCAATATCATCATGTACACATCCTAGGAGTTTAGAGTTCTTACCGGTATGGTGGTATCAAAACCCAACTGGAAATTTCCATCGGCGCAGGCCAGTCACGGCACCGTGTCTTATCAATTACTCACCAAGACAAGCATGCCACATTGTAGAATTTGGATGCGAATCATGTTCGACTCAACGTATAGGTGTATACTGGATGGATTTGTATCAAGCTGCAACATACACCCCTCAATGCAATAAGAAAAAGCTTCGACTGCAGCCGACCAGTCAAATGCTAAAAAAGAAGAAGAGGGAGAGGAAAAGTCCTCACGCTCGAGCACTCCAGTCAAACAATAACGGAAAAGGGGGAGTCGTTGGACCAGGTGCAAAGAAACAAGGGAAACGCTAGGACCCTATGCAAGCGCATTTCATACAACAAAGACTAAGTGCGAGACCAGGATGGGACCCAGGACCTATGGGACTGTCCCAAGACCACTGAGGGCGGGCATGTTCCTCAGACTACCGAAAGGCGTGACATTGGCGCTGCCAGGATTGCTTGCACCCATCAAGGGACTTCCAATCTGACTTCCAATTTCCCCGACGCCAATGCTGCCAATTCTCCCTGAGGAACTCGCTCCCTCTCCACCCTCAGAAACCCATTTGACCATCATTTCCAGAGGTCCTTTGCCCAGCCTCTTGAGCAGGAACGAACCGTCCCCGTTCTGTGCGGTCCCCTCTGTTTCAAGAAGCATGAGCATTTCTTCCTCTGATGCAGGCGGGTTCACTCTCTCCCGGGACTGTGCGAGCACAGTCCGCGCGTCGTGGAAGCCGTCCGTCATGTTCTTGTTGGCAATAGTAAGTGTTTTGCATGCTTCGCACAGCATGATACGGATTTGAGACAGCCGTGGGCGTCCACCTTGCGGGAGACTTTGACCGAATGACATGCTAGTACTAGGTGGCCAACCACTTGTTGGAGACGATCCCCACCCATTTGCACTGGACAGATTTGACGGTTGGAATCCTGTGAGAGATGGCGTGCTCCATGAACTGCTTGGGTTGCTTGCAGGAATACCAAATCCATTCATCTGCGACTGACCTGTGAACAGACCTGGCACGCCAAAGGCCGAAGCAAGATTTGAGGGTGCTCGGTTGAGACCCGGCGCCAGACTAGGTCGTCGATCTTGGTACATTGGCTCTGGAGATTCATCGTCATCCAACAACGCGCTGCTACCTAGGTGGCTGCTCAACTCATCGATATCGCCGTGGCCCGATCTATCTTGCTCGTGGGGCTTCACGCTTGAAGGACGCTGGATCGGTGCTGGTCGTTGAACAGCCTGTGCGCCTGGCGGGCCGATAGGTGCCTCCACAGTTGATGATCCCGACTGGTTGCGAGAGTGTTGGGAAGGCATCGGATGTACTGGGATGGGATCTCGAATTGGGCCTCCAAATCCAGGTGGAACTCCGCCCATTTGCTGAGGAAATCCTGGTGGGCCTTGACCGAACGAAGGCATCCCAAGACCGCCCATCCCAGGTGGCGGTCCAGGCAATCCATTGGGTATGAAAGGACGGTACTGACCTCCGATGGGTGGTTGTGGAGGTGAAAACATATGAGGCATATTTGGCATCGGTGTTCGCATTCCTGGCAGCATGGGGCCTTGGTGGTGAAATCCATTCATACCTGGTGGCATCCCAAAGGGTAGACCTTGAGGCATAGCCATGCCCGGTGGTGGAGCTATGGGATGCACATGGTTCGTTGGTTGCTGTGGCACAATTCCTGGGGGCTGGCTAGGAGGCCGTGAAAGAATAGTCCGAGGCGCAGTAGGATTCGGTCCATTCTGATTGGGAAGAGTGTTTCCTGGTGAAATCGCTTTTTGTCCAATTGCAACAGCTGTCACCTGAGGAGATGAGCCTTTCGAGGTCTGTTGAGATCCTTGTCGTGGTCGAATGTTGGGTAGCTGCGCCTTGGGAATAGCAGGAGTGGCCACAGCTACATGCGGAGATCCGAAGTTGGAGGTTTGCTTGTGCAGTCCCGGCGGCAGAGGAATTGCAGGTGCTGCTGCTGCACGCTTCGCTGCCTGAGCGGCCTGTTGTACTGCGCTTGCTTGTTGGGCTGCGTGAGACTCCTTCCGGGCCTGTGCCTCCTTTTCAGACCTCTCTCGTGCCTCCCGTTCCTTGCGTTCCTTCTCGGCTTTGGCTTTGCGCTCCTTGGCCTCTCGTTCTTCGCGGTCCTTTTTCTTGGCCTCCTCTTTCGCCTTCTTCTCGGCTTCCTTAGCTTCTCGGATCTTGCGTTCGGTCTCCTGGCGGCGGTCCTGCTCCTCCTTCTGCCGTTTCAGCTTCTCGGCGTTTTTGCGGGCGAGTTCGGCTTCCTGAGTCTTGCGTTGCTCCTCCTTTCTCAGTCGCTGCTCCTCGCGCTTCTTCTTGAGCTCTTCTTGCCGCTTCGCCTCTGCTTCCTTGATGGCTGCCTCTTGCGCTGCCTTCTCGGCATCCTTCTTGGCCTTTTCTTCTGCTTGCTTTTGCTTCTGGGCTTGCTTTTTTTGCTTTCGCTTCTCGGCGTCTTTCGCTTTCTTCGCTTCGCGCGCAGCGTCGTGGCCCTTTTCTTCTTCCAGCTCTTCTAGTAGTTTTTGCTGACGCTCAGCAGCAACTTTTTCTCGATAAGCTGTTAGTACGCGTTGCTCAAACATGCGCGCTGCAAAGATCTGGAACATTCGTCGACCCTCTTGCATCCGCTGCTCCTCGGTCATAGTGTCCTACCCGTATTAGTCGTGATATTTTGTACGAGAAAAAAGCATCATACCATATCCTCCTCCTCCTCCTCCTCGTAATCGTCCTGGCTGTCATAGTCTTCATCATCCTCTTCATCGTCGTATTCTTCTTCCTCTTCTTGGGGCGGAGGGGCATGGCCATGATTATGTCTGTAACTATCTGGATAACCCTGCTGATTATGACTACTTGGATGTGTTGCAGCGGCATACTGTGCATCTTCTTCGCGCTGCATCCGGCGCTCCGCAAGCTGTTCCATCATCTCAATAAACTTCTTGCCATCATTTTTGAGGAGGTCATCTGCAACCGTGAGAATGCCGCCTGCGAGAGCATGAGAAAATTGTCCGTTTACTTCGATGTGCCCGAGCGACTCACCTTTGACTGTCAGACTGTTACCGAAATTGAAGAAGTCAGCAGAAGGTCGAGGTAGTTCCTCCGGCTCTTCGTCACTGTACTCCTCTTCTTCCTCGTCATATTCCTCCTCACTGTATTCTTCATCGTCAGGATCGTCCTCCTCGTCCTCTTCCTCTTCGTCGTCGGGCAATTCTTCGACATGGCCGTGAGGTGGCCGGTGTGCGTGAGGAGGGAGTGCCATGTGGTCCGGCGGTTGTCTGCTTGCACGTTGGTCATCGCGCTTGAACAAAGGGGGCCCGGGAAACGCCTCCACCATAGGTGGCCACGGAGTCCCATCATTTGCATACTGTTCTAGTTCCTCGTAGTACGCATCGTACAAGACCTCCAGTTCCTCCTCAATTGCGGTACGTTTGCGGCCGCACACCGTGCAACTACACGAGTGCTTCTGCTGTTCCTTCATCTTGCGCAATACTGCCTCCTTCTCAATCTTGACCAGAGACTTGCGTTCATCCTCTTTCAAGGACAGCCAGAAATCCTTGATGCGCTCCCTCTCTTCCTGAGTCGACGTATTCCAGATGCGATCCTTCTGATTCTTCTGTACTGTCCGCAGAGCAGCTTGCGACATGGTTGGTGGAAGAGGGGGTGGCGGCGGAGGAATGTTTGAGTGAGCATATTGCTGGTGATGGTGGTGGGGAGGAGCGTGGTTGTACGTCGGCTGTGGCATTGTCTTACTCCTTCGCTTCTTTTTGGCCTGATCGTGACTCTGGCTAGAGTGACTGTATTCTTGTCCATGGCCGTTCACATAAGCCGGGTTATACTCCACATGTCCATCTTCCGAGCCGTCGTCATAAACCGCTTGATCGCTGCCATATCCCCCTCCTTGATCGTCGTATTCTGGTCCATGTTGGGTATTCTGAATTGCGAAAGATTGGTTAGAAGAGTTCGGAGGAGGGTGAGAAGGGCGATCATTGTTCACATTCGCATTGCCCAACACAGGATGACCATTTTCGGCGGCTCTCTTGGCAGCTTCTTTTGCACGACGTTTCGCCTTCTTGCGATTTACTCCAGCTGTGGTTTGTGGTGGGTGACCGTTCGGCGATGCTCCATTGCTCGAGCGGGCTGGGTGAGTGGGAGCAGCCATGGGCGTTCGTGTGACTGAAAAGTTGATGGAACAGGGCGACTAGGTTTTATGTGTTAGAACAAAAGTCGTCTTGTTTACTCATAAGGCGTCGGGGCATCAGATGGCTTGCAATTCGTAGGACAAAGTGGCGGGGGTAGTCCGGATGGGAGCGATGTTGTGTTGGTGAGAGCGGCTCGGACATGGACTCACGTAGAAGAGGTCCGAATCGACATGCCAGGAGGATTCGGTCGCAGAAAGCAAATAGGAGCTCGATTGCTTGGTGTTTTGATTTCGATTTGATTGGTGACGGTACTTGGCCTTGCTCTATGGGCCGAACTGCACGGAGGTTGTATTCAGACGTGATGGACATGCACGTGATATTTTCAGGCCCTACTAGTACTCTGAGTTCATCTATCTTTCAGCCTTGCATTTCTCATCGATTATAGAGTCCTTTCCAGCTTATGAAAGACTCGAGGCAGAATTCCCTACTGGAATAGCCATATGCTGTGCTAGCGGACTATTCAACAGTAACGGTGTACCATTGCGGAAGTGCCAATGCTCCAAGTCTCCTTGCTTGTCCCTGGGTCCTGGCGCGCGTGCAGCAAAATCTAGGAGATGCAGGGCTGGACATGTTATAGCAGAGCGGATATTTGAATTTATATTGGCTTCCGGGTGGCGGACGCGTTGCAAATCTCGACAAGGCATGGCCTAGTAGGTATGGGGCAATAAAAGGCAATGTACGGCCGCGACAGCTTTCCAGTCGTGGTCCAGCGAGTCGTCCAGGAACCGATTGAAGGTGATATAAAAGCATATCCTGGGCAGATTGGTATTCCCAAAGGAGGGATAGCATACAGGCACAGGAGAGAGCACATGCTGCTGCAGTTGTTGGCGTCTATTGCTCGAAGCGCCATCATCATCAGGCTCTGCACTCTGCCCTCTGCACGACTCCCGTCCCCATTGCACCTGTATATCACAGCTCCTGCACCAACAAGCCGCCCCCAATAGGCGCGGGGACACAGGCAGAGACGCCCTCAGTAAGCTCGAGATCCTCTCCCTCCTCGCTCCCTCCCACAACTTCTGCCCGATGCGAATGGGATCCACTGTTTACTCAGCCACAACCCGTTCGGCCTTGGTCTGCTTCTGCAGCGTGTAACTCTCAGTCAGCGACGCAATATATCTTTCAACCGCCCCAAGAGACCACCGTGAACGACGACGACCCGCCCGCCAATCCCCCTTCCCAGTGCCATCTCTATCCTCCGCCTTCTCCTCTTGTCGAACCATTCCCAGGTCAACCTGACCCACCTTTGTCTCTTCTTAGCTCACCTCCGCATATACGACTCTCCGAACCTCTCCTCTCGAGTATTTTATTTCTTCGCAAACTGCCTGTCGTCGCCGACTTCCTTGCTGGTCACGGTCAATTACAGCGTCTACGGAGCAATCGCTTCACGTAGACAAATACCACAATGGCACAAACGGGCGAGAGCGTGATGCGCAGGAAACTGGTCATTATCGGTGACGGAGCCTGCGGCAAGACTTCTTTACTGAGTGTCTTCACATTAGGCTACTTTCCTACACGATACGTAAGTCAATCACCTTCCTCTCTTGTTCTAATGCCACGCATCCTCCACCCCTCTCTTGTCCCACATGGCACCTCATCCACTAACCGTCACCACCAGATCCCAACAGTATTCGAAAACTACGTCACGGACTGCCGCGTGGATGGAAAATCTGTACAACTAGCCCTGTGGGATACAGCAGGCCAAGAAGATTACGAACGACTACGCCCTCTCGCCTACAGCAAAGCCCATGTCATTCTCATCGGCTTCAGCATCGATACTCCCGACTCCCTGTCCAACGTGCAACACAAGTGGGCGGAAGAGGCACGCGATAAATGCCCTGGTGTCCCTGTCATCCTTGTCGGACTGAAAAAAGATTTACGAGACGACCCGATCGTGCAAGAGGAGATGCGGAAGAAGGGCTTGAGCTTCGTAACGAAACGACAAGGCGAGGATATCAAAGATGCCGTTGGCGCTAGGAAGTATCTCGAATGTTCCAGTCTGACAGGCGAAGGCGTCGACGACGTCTTCGAAGCAGCCACAAGAGCAGCCATGATCGCAGGAGATTCTGGCGAGCGGGGCGCTGGGTGCTGCGTTGTGCTATGATTAACGATATTTGAATCCTTGGGTCGGAACTGGAGTCACATTTGGGATGAAATGGGACAGGACAGCGATAATGGCATTACAGGCGTACGGGAACCGGACACGGACATGTGCCAAATCGCCAACTTTTTTGTTATGTATGGCGTCGCGCGGCGCTGCTTGATCGAGACCAACGAACGGGGTCTGTGGGCTCAAAAGTAAGATACAGAGACGGTAGTAAGATCAGTATAGAATAGGATACTCAATCGGACGGCGAGCACGACTATGTTTCTGGCGAATCAATTGCACGTGTTACATTCCGCTTGAAATACTCCTTCTCTTTTTTCATTACTCCATCTTTTCTGCTCTGTTCAGACAATTTTTTTTTCCGCCTGCTCCGAGGCACCTCCCCCCTTTCCCCTTTTCCAAACCACGCGCAACAAACACATCTCTGTTCACGCTTCTTCAAGAGGATGGCCACTCGGTACATCCAAGGAAAAGCTGCGTCTGCTCATCATGGGCAGGACATGTTTCTCATCACTCAACTGGGTTTTGTGATCCTTAGTAGTTTTGTCCGTGCTTCTATCCATCAACTCTAATTAGGTGAGATCGCCAGCATGTCATCTCATCGACGTCGACCTCGACACGAAAGTGTCAACCCTGATTTGCGCCGTCAAAAGGACAAATCCAAGTACTCAGAATCCAGAATTACATCCCGACACAGCGCAATAGATCCTTCATCCTCACACGCCTTCACCCTCACTCTTCTCCCTTGCCCAAATCATGCATCCCAATCCCCCCATCAAAACTCCCCCTTCTCCCCCATCCAGGCGGCTGCCTCTTCAAAAAGGCCCCCACCGACCCAAGATATCCCTCATGCCTCAGAAACAAAGCCTGCTTCGTATCCTTACTCCAGAACTTAATCGCATAACTCAGCGTCGCCATCGTCTGCCAATGCCCGCCAATAAAACTGCCCCCAAAATAGATCTGGTTGCAATTGTGTTTTTCGGCGTGCAAGAAAGCGAGTTGACCGATGTTGTTGGAGATGGCGTAGAGGAGGGAGCGCGATATATCTTCGGGGGAGAAGGAGGTATGTGATGCACGTTCTGCAGAGGTTGATGCGGATGCTATCGAGGATTTGTGCTCGTGCCGGCGATGGTGATGGTCTCCATTCGCCAATCCACCATGATCTTCCGCTTCTCGTTCCGCCTGGCGTTTCAAACGATAGACTTTGCCAAAGGAAGAGGCAATGGTTGTACTCTTCAGCCCGATCTTGTTGTAATCCGTGCCGTAGATGTCTCCTACCAACATATCCACGGCTGTGTTGTCACCTCTTTCCGCCATTCCTAGCATTTCCTCGAAGTTGCGGGCACCCGTGAGCATAGAGAGGAGACCCCATAGTGTTCCGCCCCCGAGGGAAGTGCCGCCTACACGGTCGTATTGGCGCGGTCCAGAAACTTTGATCATGGAGACACCGGAGCCGATGTTGACGAGGAGGTAAGGGTACGCGTTTATGCCTGCGTCGATGAAGGACGTTGGATTCGTCTCGCTGTACGAGAAGACTTCGCGTGGGATCTCGGAGATGAAGAAATCGAGGCCTAGCAAAATCAATTAGCATGCTTTGCCAGTATCTTAGAGAGAGATGAAGTAAAGCCGTACCGATGATGAGACATTCCATCTCGTCCTCCCTTTGTACCTCTACGCCCAGAGCTTCCCGTATCTTATCGTAGTACTTATACGCTCCACCACCAGTAGCCATAACACACAAATCCGTAGGCTTATTCCCCCGCTCCATATATTCTCCCTTCAACCTGCGCATAAATTCAATACACACATCGATCTTATCCGTTTCGAACTTAAGGAAGTTAAGTCGGCCTCCGAGTTCCACATCGCCGGGCTCATCGTGGGAAAAATAGACCAATTTCGCAAGAGATCCTCCAATCTGTGTTCGCATCAATGATTGCCAACCACCAAAGCCAGGGGAGCGTTTGACTCACATCCACAGCCATATGCGACACCACGGCTTTGTGGTTGGGCAGCCTTATATCCTTGGAATCATGCTGATACCCCTCCTCATCGAACGCAACCCCCGGCGGCGTAACAGGATCCTCCTTCTCCTCCTCATCAACGATGAAAGCACCCTTGACATTAATCCTCACATCCCCAGGGTGTCTGATCGTCTCATTCTCTTCTTTGGTAAGCTGCCGTTCCAGGTTGGCGCCGTCAACAAGCGCGTCGTCGCGCTGCTGTTCATCCATTTGCGCAAGCTGCAGGCGCTGTAGTGAACTGTATAGGAATCGTGACTCGCGAATTTGGACGGAGAAGAGTTGAGGTCATGGTCATCGCGTTGAGGAAGATGCGCGTGTTATCTTTATGTGTCAGGACCGGGAGTTCGCTGAAGGTTTAATACTGAACGAAGTTTGTGCCGCAGAAGGTGGATGCCGAACGCCTTTTAGCCGAGAGGGCCTGGTGTCCGTTCCGAGCGTGCTGCACAATTTTGGGCAACGTTGTTAATGGGGAAGAAAATTTTGGTAGTGTTCTAGTCATGAAGCAGATCATCAGAGACGAAAGACGGAACAGAGGTTCTTTTTTTTGATATATTTCAAATGAAGGCGTCATTGCCGAATCATCCATCGCCATACTCCACAGGACATCCAAGTTGAAAGCTGTGTCCAGCCAGTTGAAAGCATGGTATGGAAAAGTGAGAAGAGATACAAAGCAAGCAGAGGTGTATCGAAGGTTTGCCATCGAGCAGATAAGAGCTCCATCAGCTAGTATTGAATTCCTAGTGTATCGAACATATCCTTTTTCTTCTTATCCACAGCCACGTACTCGAAATTTACTGGCAAGTCAAGTCGCGCTCTGTTAGCCCCGTTAGCTGTGGTCCAAATGGTCAGACAATCAAAGGTCAACATACTTGAGAAACGCTATCTTCATGTTTCTGGCCTTGTCCTTCAGAGCACCCTGATCCCTGTCCGCAAGAATGTTTCCCTCAAGCAAGTCCATCCTCTTCAGCTCTGCCCAGCTTGTCCCGAATTCGGCGATGAGGTATTGTAATTGTGCTTCCTCGGCGTTGGTCCAAGCCTTTCGCCTCCTCGGCCCAGTACTCCTTTTAGCCATGGCCACGTTCCTCGCGGCGAGGGATTTGACCTGTGTGTGGGTAGGCTCCGGCCTGTTGTCGTCTTCAGACCTCAATCCTGGAGACGGACGTCGCTGGGCTCTTGAGCTGGAAGTTCTAGACGTTGGAGGTGCGATACGAGCATGTCTTGGCGGAGAAGGCTGGTTAGGATGACTACTAGATCTCGGCGCGAAGGAGCTCGTGGGTCGTCTTTGCGACCTGTTGCCAATCTCTCTCGGATCGAATTGAAAGCCCTCGTCCTGACTCACATCTTCATTCTCGTCCCCATCAACAGGTGCAGGGCGTTTCCCACGAGATATCGACCCAGGTCTTTGGATTGCCGCCTGCTGCGACTGGCGCTCTTGCCCTCCATCGTCGAACTCGATACGTTCCGCTTCTTCTTGTGGATCGATAAAAGCACGTGGTCTAAGAGGCTGCGAAGCTCTATTCTCCTTGTCCTGTCCTCTCTTTGCGGAGTACCTCTGTGCTCTCGCCCTGTAACTCTCTCTTGGCGACTTTGAAAGATTGTCTTGGTTGGCTTCTTCAACCTGCAATTGTGCTTCGGACGGTCCAGGGTCAGGGGTGGGCTCAAGCACGTTGTCTTCATAATCTTCATCTGGGTTGGACACGTCTGCCGCCAAAAGATCCAGGCTTGATTGGGGTCGATCTTGTGAAGCGGCGGGGCTTTTTCTAACAGAACTGACTGCCGCCTCAGCTGGCGGTGGAGCCGTGCGACCTGAGTTGGGAGCCTGAGGGCTGCTAGCCACCTGGTCTCTACCTACAGAAAGTCGTTTTATGAGTGATTGTTTGCTTAAGTGGAATCCTGACTTGAGGCGGGGAAGATGCTCTTCCTCTGCAGGTGGCCCAATGTCTGGCTCTGCTAACGGCCTAGCTTCTGAGATAGTGATGTCGTCCGCTTGCCGTTCTATTCTCACGACCGGTTTCGGTTTTGGGAACTCTTTCCTCTCTTGGACGGGTTCATTGTCAAACCTTTTGGGCGACAACTCGAGTACTGTGGCTTCAAGACCGATTTCCTGTTTTACCGTGTCGAGAATGGTAGCTACACCACCCAATCGCTTTATTTTGACATCTAGTTCTTGCCTTCTTTCATGAATCCAGTCGAATACTTTGAGACGGAATGCAGACCAAGGAAATCTTGAGGTCAATGTCTGCATGAACTGGCTGTCACCAGCCTTGGTAGCCGCCACATCGAGTGTGGCACCATCCTGAAGCGCTTCGATAGTTTTCTGGATTGCTCGAGCGTATTTGGTAAGCGACCCAGACGCGCTGGCCCCAGTGCCGTTGAGATTCCATGCCCTTAGATCTTGTTTAGACAACACTCCAGACTCTAGCTGTGCAGGGAAGACCGATCGGATGGACTGAGCGATACTGGCAGGGTTAAGTTCATCCTTAGCGAACTTGTGCTTGAGCCTTGTCACAGCAATCTGAGTTCGCACAGCCAGCACGTATTGGAATGCCTCGTCTTTCAGCTCGCTATTTCCAAATGTTGAGCTATGCGTAATGGGACCCAGGAATGGTCGCAGGCAGTCATTGTTGATGTCTTCAAAGAAGCCCTCGATATTGGGGTCGCTCTCTTGCGCGTTTGCAAGCCATTTGCTCAAGTAAGCGAGATTTGCGCTGTAGATCAGTTCTGTCATTCCCCATGATATCGAATCCGGAGCTGGTAAATCAAGGGGCTCGAAAATAGCTTTGACGATTTCATGAGGATCCAGGAATCTATTCTGTTCTCCAAATTGCTGGTAGAGAGTGTCGAAATTTTGCTCCACTGCCCACAACATTTTGGAGGTTATGGATGCAGGATTCTTGAGTTCCCGAAGGATGTCCTCGATACAAGTGGTTTTGGTTCTGGAATTAGGAATGGTGAGGACTTTGACCAGTCTCGTAGCTACGCTGTACAAATCTGGCGCTAGTTCCAGAAGCAGACGTTCTGGATCTGATTCTGCTTCATCATCATATAAAGATTCAGTGCTGTGTGCAGTGGTTCCGGATATTGAGACCCTAGCATTAGCAGCTGGAGAGAATGCTGGAAAGTGATTAGCCGTAGTGCTCTTCATGATGTACCTCCAAGCTTGTGGTTTTGGGAGAAGAGCAAGCCTGCTTTTGTGCTCCATTTATTCGCTTCCAGATCGACATGGATGAAATTTGAGGATGGCGGTGGTTGGGATGGGCACACAAAGGGGAGCTATCTTAATGCATACCTGGTCGAGGAGGCGCTACGGCAGTCTCAGCCTGCTGGTTTTCTGTATCGGACGCATCATCCTCTTCAACGACTGAAAGATCTGGAGCACAATTAGCCAGCATATACTTCACTACCAATGCCCATCAGAGCTCGCCTTCGCGTGTGACTTTGCCGTTGGCTACCCGTGTCGAACCCGTCGAATTTTCTGTGCGCAGCAAAGCTTCTCTGAGCCTCGCGGTTTTTGGTTTCGCTGATTGCGACGCGGTTGATGCATTTGTTGTTGTTGTCGATAATGGCTCAATGCTCTGGCTTCGAGTGCGCGGCCTTGCCTGGATTTGCGTGACGGACGCGTTTGACGCGCCTTGAGCCTGCGGGGTGTTTCCACGCGTCCTGACCATGTTGGAGACTCTTTGCTTATATCGGCGAGGACATTGAAAGAAATGGATGGAGATGAGAGGAAAGGCGTTGCTGCGCGGGTCGTTCAGGTTGTTTACGAGTGCAAAAGCGGCCGCGGCTACTATATGTTTATCGACAGTGAATGTTAGCCTACCCCAACCCTAACCCGAACCACCATATATCGTACGCGGAGAGTACACGGAGAGCTCCGATTCTGTTATACGAGAACAATACATACAATCACTTCCACAACACGCATAATTTATTTTACATCAACGATTTCTCTCAAAATTGCTAGGGATCTTTCATTGTTGTTAATGCGTACAAAGTGTCTGGCCCAAGATGGACAGAGCGAAAGCGAAACACGCGCTTTCAAGTTCTATCTTGCTTCCAAGGTTCTGTTAAACAATTGCTGACATGACACATGGAACCGCCCGTCATAATGCAGATATTCTCGCTCGAAACCCCCGCTTTCCAGGTTGTTTAAAGCCATCCCCGATCGAACTGCCCGCATAGAAAATGATACTCGTTAAGTGAGAGCATAGCGAGGTGCAGTGCTCTTTCGGTGTCATTCTTATGCAGGCCAATAATACGAGCTCCCGGGGAGACCTCAAGGAGCTTCCAGCTCAGTCTCTTTACATATTCAAGTACCGCCTTGTCTTTTGCATCTATACCTGTCTAAGTCTCCTCAGGATGCATAAAGGCAATTTTATTGGTACACATACGGCGCGACTGGCATATCCAAACAATGCTGCGGACTCCGCCGACGCACGAGCGAGAGGAAGGTTCCTTCGCTCAATCCATCATAAAGACCACCGAAAACCACGATCACAAGTTTCTGTTTGAGTAGGAAAACTGATTCCCCGCTTCGAAAAAACCCAATTACACGTACAATACTCCAAGTACGCCTTTGACCTAAGATATCATACACATGGCAAAGCCTACCTATAGCGTACGGTAAGGAGGAGCCAAATCAACCTCTGGAGTGTCTTGGTAACATTCAGGTCCAAATTCCCCGGTGAAAGGAACGCTGACGGAAGCTCTTGCATGTAAGAGGGTAATCAGCAATTCTTTTGGTTGCAACGTCAAATTTGCGCAGAGCAGTCATTTTTTGGTATCCCCCTTCATCATTGGTGTTGTATATTCTATGTGCTTACGGTGAGAAGACTACAAGATCGTGACCAATGATTGTGGGCATTCAGTAATCCAAAGTTGAAAGTTTGAGAAGGGTCTCCACTACAAGACTTGCTTCCGAGGTCTCTAGCATCAACTGGGTCGCTGCTCGGGCGTTGTGTACCTCCTACTATGATCCTGAGAAAGCTATTGGTGAGTGCGCCGGACTGAGCTTGCGTGTTTCCATGGCTTGCCTTGTAACTACCGGTTCCTCTCGATTTACCATAGGTTCTTGGACGATCTGAGGCACAAATGTCAGCATTGTATCTTCACCTGCGAAATGCTAAGCCAAATCATGGTTGATGATCATGCTCTCGTCTCATTCATCACGTCTACCAAACGCAATCCCTATGCCACTATCACTCTTATCCCTCCGCCTCGCACCCTCATCTGAGACCGATCTTCTACATCTCGATCTCAGTGTGTGTAGTTCTTAGTCATCGTCGTGAGGTGGAGGGTCTCATATCATCTCGCAATATCGATCCATGCATACATGCCACATCTAATATCCAACACCAACCAGATAATCCTGCAGAGCCTCGACGGTGTTGACACAGTTTGGGGTCGTGACATTTTCGTTGTGGTGTGCAAGGAGGAGAGCTTGTGTTGTCTTCGCCACGATCATGCCGTTTTTGCCCTGGGAGGTGCGTACTCGTCAGCTCACCATTCTCGCACCGCTTGCTGGCGTCCAGTTCCTGCTGTGTATTGTACCCTCCCTTGGTGATTGATAAAACTTACCTGTTTTCCCCTGATGGTCTTGTCTGTTGCGCCGATGACGGTGTATTTGACGCCGTCGACGTGGAAGCCGGAGCCGTAGAGCGGGTTTGGGTCTGTGAAGCCGTCGATTAGGACCTTCATTTCTTCCGGGCTAATCTAAAGGGTTGTCAGCTTGTATGCGGCCTGGATTTCTCTCTTTTTCATATTTCCATATGTGCCCAAGAAGTGTGTCATCCCGCATACCTTGAAGTCGGCGGATCGTGCCCAGTTATCCTTTCCGTTGACGCTAAATATAGCAGCACTGTCAACATAGCCGGTGCCGATGAGGCTTTGGAGGACGGTCAGAAGACATAATAGAAGCGAAGGGACGGCAGGTGGTACCTGGTGTCAATGTATGCTATAACATCACGTCAGTGTCTCGTCTTTTGTAAAGGTCGGCAGAGGAATGGTACCTTGCCAGGACATGATGAGTTCTGGAATCCCAAGATAGATGTGTACAAGGTGAAGCGGATCTCTACGGCTGAGGATGAGATGCTCTTTGGAGGTACCGAATTTGTAGTGCAGGGAGATTAAATTGGTGAGAGAAATGGCGCAAGGATTTGTGTCAAGTCAACAAGAAATGATGGCGGAGTAACATTGCAAGTGGCCCCCCCACTATAAGCGCGGGGCAGTTCTGCTTCTACGCTTGCGTTCTGAACTCTGCACGCGGCGGACTGAAGAGAATGATCCGTAATCTACACTGCCCGAACCGCCGACTCCTGCATATGTCAGCCCAAATGCGCTACGCGCCGGTCGCGCCCGTGTATGCACATTGCTCTGCCTTGCATCAAGCTTGCCGGCTGTCAAAAGGTCGAAAAAGCAAACATCAACACATGGAGACGGCCAAGCAGCAAGCAATACCCCTCCTCACATCCGGATAGGAAGATCATTTGATTTATTCGTCACGGCACCTTGCTACGAGACGTCATTGTATCCAATATGTGTTTTAGAAGTTGGATGATTTGAAGATCGATCGGGGTTTGCATTGTTTGTCTGCAGTGGTGAGGCCGGTGACATTACCTCATGCGACTATGTCTTGGATTTATGCACCTCAGTAGTTCATGACTCTATATCTCAATACTGTCAACAGCATTGAATTGTGTCGACTGGTTCTCCTAAAAAGACGATGGCTTTGGACATGAAAGGCTGAGCCAGCCTGGTATGCCTGGAGCAGAGCTCACAATTTCGTCGTGATTTACGGTATACTCTGTCTTCTCTTGGATTCAGATGCTTTGCTGCGTTGACGAGAGATACCTGTATCCGCATCAATCTTTCTGCGTGAGATCCTCAAGCGTCGATGAATCATGTCTCTCAGATATCTGAAGAAAGCTCTGGCAGTATTCAAGTTCTTAGCACGTTTATCAGATTGCGAGAAAGACTGCGGAGTCGCAACATTTCGGGCTTTGCTTCCTTGATCGACATCGACGCTGCCTGCCTCATGGTTTGACGGTGTATCCGGGGCGTAGACCGAGTTACTATTTCTAGCAATTTGCAGCGACGTGGCCGAAGCATTAGGCAGCGAGAAATAGTTGAGATCAATCGAGCTTTGCACTGGATCATCCTGTTTGATCCGTCCCATCCCTGCTTTCTCAAGTTCTTCCGTTAAACGTCCATACACATCTAGAATAGTTCCACGCAACCTTGCCAGAGATTCCGGTGAGAAGTCATTCCTGTCAGGCACAGCCCACCTCGAAAACACAATGCCGTGTGATTTGGAGACTCTGAGGCAATCATGAGAACGAATGAACTCGTAGCAGAGGAAACATGCTTTCTTAGATGTTCCGAGAGCTCTTGGCCATAATGGCGGATTGTTGATTTCGTAGTATGTGATAATCTGCACTTCTGCATGAATGAATCGCTCTTCATCTTCTTTGCCTGGCCGCGTGGATGGAAAGTAGTGCTGAATTGGGACTAGAGTCAGTTTTCGAAAATACTTGCGATACGAACGTGCGAAGGTTGCTAGATTGCAACAGATGCGCCAGTAAGCTGCCATCTTGTTGATCTCGCGGAACGGTCGTGTGAAATACGTCTTCTTCCCATAGCCTGCTTTTTCTAGTCGTTTCTGAAGCGAACGTCCATCGACGGTGAAGGCGAAAGATCTCCTTATCAGATCAATCAGAGCATGAACCTTATCATCTTCTGTCTCGGCAGCTTCAAGCTGCTCGAAGACAGTGTTGAACTCTTCTGCCCCAGCCGCAAGATTCATTGCATCTTGTTTCCTTTGGACAGGTTTTGACATCAACCTGCTCCATTGAGGACTTATAGGACCTTTCGCGTAGAGAGCAAGGTGTTTCGGCTTCTCAAAGTGACGAGATCCTACTCTTTTGAGAAGCCTGTTCATGTTGAGCAGAACCACGAGTTTAAGACAAGTATCCGCGCACTCTTGTTGGGATGTTTCTGTTTTGTGATTAGCATCGTCTAGTCGTAAATGACAACAACAGGCACTACCATTTTGGGCACATTGTTCTAGACTTCGCAATATCTTGTCCAATACATTTCGAACATGCTCTCTTATGCCTTTGTTGCCTGCTAGACGGATGGTGATTCCGGGTGGATTTTCGTGCGCTTCAATTGTTGCGGCTGTGACCGTCACAACCTTCGGCTCGCAAGCAGCAATGAAGGCAAAGTCGTCAGCGAGTTGCCTCTCGATCGCGTAGGGGATACGAAATCGATCGTCATCCTCGGGCCATTCTGATCGTGCTTGCGCCCATGGCGTCGCTCGATATTTCAAAGCCTCCAATTCATCAGCTATTTCTTCAAACTGATCTCGGTCGACAGCTTCCCATATTGAGAAGCCCTCGGTCGATGTGTCGGGGTTGAGCATATTTTGTGAAGGATGCTTGAGTCCTTGCTTGAACGCGCAATAAGGTCATGAGAAAATTCTAGCTCACGGGCGCCATACCCAAACGGGACTATTCAAGAAATTGTACCAATCTTCAAGGCTAGTGAGCGCCGGATGTTCTGCTTCTGTTCTATGGGTACATGAAATGATACACGACGCTAGCCATGTACACGCCTGGATTGCTTTATTATTGAGTTTCTAGTGATGAGTCTCGACCTTCGCACCGAGCATCTTCGACATCTGCCAGAACCATTCTCTTGCTAGGTATTGTCCTTGATCCACAGGATTGGCCGTGTAGTCCTTTGCTCTCATCTGGGCGTCCAGGCATCTTTTCAAGACCGGCGATGATGCCTTTGCCGCAAGGTCCATTCTTCTCGTTCATCCTCTGGTCCAGCCGTGATTCCACCCGTCCTTGCTTGGCCACTCCGTCTGTATCCTCGCGTATTCGATCGGCACACCCTGCCATACATTCCTCTTCATCTTCGCTGTTTTATATAATTTCCCCTCCTCTCGACCAGGTAATCCATTGCTTCCAAGCAGCCGCAATTCCTCACACGCTCTCCGCATCTCATTGTACTGTCGCTCCAGATCTAATTCCTGTTGCCTCCGTAATTTTGCTTTGTGCAATTGCCAGGCGCGATGTATCGTCCAGTGTCGGAGGCCTCGCAAACGAGATAGACGGAGGACGCGAGGAGTCTTGGGATGTAGCAGGAAGTATCGGATCAGGGCTGTTCCGCATCAGTGATCTATCTATTGCAGCCTTTGATGTCATATTCCTGACGCACTTATTCGCATGTCCCTCTTTTCACCCTTCTTCCTCTTCTGCAATATGGGGGACGTCGAGAAGGCCGAGCATTGTATTCTTATTCGGGCAGTCGATTGCCATTGACACGACCGGAGAGGTGTAATTCTAGGAACGATGGACGAGGGCGGTGCCAAGATTCCAGCGCGTAGTGACGGTATATTCCCGAGTAAGTTCATGGTTGATGTGAAGGAGTTAATATCACTCTCAGAGGCTGAATGCTGGAAAGCAAGTTGACGCTAGTGCTAGTATCGTGGTGCTCGCTTGTCGCGCGTGGTCCCCATGTTTATTACGATTGTTATCTACAGCACCCCTGAAAACACGATTCGAGTTGCGCCATTTCGCCTCTGGGAGTCTCTGCAGCTTGATTGCTGTTGTCGCTCCTGGGAAATCAATCGGTCAATCAATCAGTCTTCGTTCAGTCCATTGTCGCCAATAATCAAGGCTGTGCAGCCCAAGGCGCCGTTCCTCCATCAGGAAGCTTCCCCTGCTCAAAAAATCAGCCCTGGCCCTGAACGAGCACCACAGTTAAACCCACCTATTAAGCCCAATCTTCCACTTCTTTCTCAACAGCCCACGCTTGCAAGCCAACTCTTGTTGAACAGCAAGCCAAATCTCCTCCAGAACAACCATGGCCGACCACAACAAGATTGTCGCTGCCAGTGCCTATCACCCAAAACCCGAGCATGCCTTCCAGTACGGCACCGCTGGCTTTCGCATGAAAGCACACCTGCTCGACTCGGTCGTCTTTAGAACTGGTCTTCTAGCCAGCCTGAGGTCTCGGAAACTCAATGGCCAAACAATCGGTGTTATGATCACTGCTAGTCATAATCCTCCAGAGGACAATGGCATCAAACTGGTCGATCCTATGGTACGCGCCCCAGCCTCACGCGGCCGCATGAACGAGGCTGACAATTGACCCAGGGCGAGATGCTGGAGGTAGGCCTTTTGTGCGTTCTTATCATGCCGAAGAACCTCTTCTGATTTCCTGTTAGCAATCTTGGGAACCGTATGCAACCACCCTTGCCAATGCCCCGTCCGACGAGGCACTCTTCGACGCTTACCACAAGCTCGCTTCCGACTTGAAAGTCAACCTCGAGGCCCCAGCTCGTGTCATATATGCTCGCGACACTCGAGCATCCGGATCTACTCTTGTAGCTTCGCTGGTCGACGCTCTCCAGGCTACCGATGCTGAGTATACCGATTACAAGCTCCTCACCACGCCGCAATTGCACTATCTCGTACGATGTGTAAACACCAAGGGTACGCAATACGAGTATGGCGAAGTTAGCGAGAAGGGATATTACGAGAAGCTCTCCACGGCGTTCAAGCAGGCAATGAAGCACAGGAAGACCACAGGCCATGTCACAGTTGATTGCGCGAACGGTGTCGGAGGCCCGAAACTGAAGGAATTGATCAAGTACCTTCCCACTGCAGCAGAAGGAGGCATAGACATCAAAATTGTAAATGACGATGTAGTCGACCCAGAATCCCTGAATGTATCCTGTGGCGCCGACTTCGTCAAAACCCAGCAACGCGCTCCTCCGTCTTCAAAGGCAGGGCCGATGGACCGCTCCGCATCTTTAGACGGAGATGCTGATCGCCTCGTCTACTACTATCTCAATAAGAACTCGATCTTCCACCTCCTGGATGGGGACCGGATCGCAACGCTCGCAGCATCTTTCCTAGGAGATCTCGGACGAGCATCTGGCTTAGCAGAAAAACTCACAATCGGTGTCGTGCAAACCGCTTACGCCAATGGCGCATCAACTCAATATGTCAAAGAGCACTTGAAACTCGACGTGGTATGCACCAACACTGGAGTCAAGTATCTCCACCACGCAGCAACCCGCTTCGATATCGGTGTATACTTCGAAGCCAATGGCCACGGAACAGTCCTGTTCTCGCCAAAAGCAATCAAAGATATCCGAAGACATGAGCCCAAATCTCCCGCTCAAGCTGACGCCCTGGAAACCCTCCGTGCTCTCGTCGATCTCATCAACCAAGCCGTTGGCGACGCCCTCTCTGATCTCCTTCTGGTCGAAGTCATCCTCGCACACAAGAGCTGGAATTTGGATAACTGGCTCGCTACATACGCCGATCTGCCCAACCGCCTCGTCAAAGTGGAAGTCAAGGACAGGAACATCTTCAAGGCCGTGGACGCGGAGAGACAGCTCGAAGCACCAGAGGGCGCACAAGCCGAGATCACGAACTTGACGGGCAAGTACAAGCAAGGCCGATCATTCGCGCGGGCTAGTGGAACAGAAGATGCCGTGCGCGTGTACGCCGAGGCTGCATCGAGAGGCGAGGCCGATGATCTAGCGGCCGCTGTGTCGAGAGTGGTCAAGAAATATGGCGTTTGAAGTGCACCATAGAAATAATGAATGGCGGCGGCTGGATAATTTCCAGCGTCGGAATGGTTACGATGGTCACGATAATGTTCAAAAAAAAAGGAGTCTCAGGTCAGGATCAGGATCAGACTTGGGCGTAGGGAGCTGCGAAAATGGGTTGAAAATGGACTGATCTTTTGTCCACAAAGGACTCAAATGAAGCGCAGTCGAGATCATTTTTGTCGCTTACAATTGATCCCATCTTAATCTTGCGAGTTCTGTCACAATATTCATGGAGCAACCATACCACCCATGTTACCGCAGAGTGGAAGAATGTTGATCGGCATTAGCGAATCAAAAACAACGTCTGTAGTTTCATGTCTACACCTCTTGCAATGATTCCTCGATAAGGCAAATACATCTTTCAGTAATTATGACCACATCAAGTACAACAGGATGCACACCATTCTGCAACGAACGTCTAGAACCAGAAAAGTCTACAATCAAGGACTAAGCCCTAGGCTGCTCATCCTCTTCCCCCATGGTAACAGCACTGACTTCACTGCCACCTCCTTGAAGCCTATCCCTCTCCCTCTCCCCGTTCCCCAAAACCCGCTCCAAACTCCTCTGCAAATTCGGAAATATGACTCTAGGCGGCTCAGGCTCAGGCTCAGGCTCAGGCTCAGGCGCATTGGGATCCTCAACATCATCATCGTCCAGCTCGCTCAGTTCACTCTCATCATCGGCATCGGAATGAACACTGGCCGGCACACTTTCTTTAGCACCACCTTCACCCTCCCCCACATCGTCACCCGCCAGTCCGCCAGCACCCAGAACTGAAGCGCCAGCACTGCCGCTGATATCAAAGGAAGCCCTCGACACAGGTATCTCCAAACTAACAGTCTGATCAAGCGTCGGCATCGCCTGTGTCGTCCCCCGTATCGGTATATTCGTGCCCCCAACGTTACTACTCAGCACCACCAACGGTCGACTCACAGCGGCCTCAGCCTTCCGCTGCAACTCTCGTCTCCCGACACCTTTAGCTCGTGCTTTAGGAACATATTCGGGTGCTGCGGGGGCTTGAAAACTCGTTGTTGGAAAGGAACCAGCGGGACCATCGGCCGCCCCATCCATGTTCATCACACTGTTCAACGACATCGGTTTATGTGGCGCCGTCATCGGTGTCGGTGGTGGTTCAGGCTTGGGAATTTCAATCTTGTCGACCTCTGCCGCTGTTTCCTCGTAAAGCTTCGCGTACGTGTCGCCGAGAAGATCATCAATGAGCGTTGGTTTCATGAGTCCATTATTGATTTTCTTGAGCTCAATGACCTCTTGCAGGATATCCCGCGTGACAGACTCGTTATTGGGATCATGACACCATAGCTCCAATTTCTTAGAGCGGGTTGTGAACTCCTCATGATTCAGAGACTTGAACACGGAATCTTCATGTCCCTCGGGAACTTCTCCAGCTTTCCGGAGCATCCTAAGATACGCCAAACAAGTCTCCTGCCAAAGCTTGGTATGTTCGAAGAATTCATGAAGTTTCCTTCGAAGACGTTTAGCCAGCATCTCGAGATTCTCTCTGTCCTTGAGCTGCACAAGGACGCGAACAAAAAAACGGACATAACGACTGGTATAGACGAAATGCCGTCCCGATCTCTCGTTTTCTGGCCGCCAAACTTGCAGCACCATGGTTTTGGTGAACATTTGCTGCGTGAGTTCATGTCTGACTTCCATGGCGGAGACTTGGTTTTCAGGATCATCATCGTAGATGAGGTGGGCCGAGCGCATCGTCATGCGGTGATGCCAGGCAGACTTGTCCGCATGTCGAAGCGCCTTCAAGGTTGCGGCAATGTACTCGACCCATTCTTCCTTGAGTTCTGAGTTGAAATCAGGAATCTTCTTGGTATATGAGGTGTGAGTCTTGAGAATATTCAAGGCTTCGGCAGGCTGTAGGTCTTGTCGGATCACCATCTTGTGGACAATAACCAAGAGTTTGTAATGAGGCTCCAGGATAGGTTCTTTCCGATTATCACGACGGCTGGGTAGTGTCTCAATAGCTCTTATGAAGGCTTTGATGACCTCTCCCTTTTGAGGTGGCGTTGCTCTGCCCAGGATTTCGGGCGATGCAGTATACATCTTCCAAAGACATTTTCCAAGCATGAAGTGATTTTGCCAAGCATCAGGAACTCGCTGAAGCGAGCGTTTGAACAGTGCAGCGGCCAATTTCCAAGCCGTGTACAATTGTAACGCTGAGTGCGGTTCTTTTTTATACATCTCCGCCCCACTGAAATGTCGTTCTTCATTGTCTCGGAAGGCAAAAGCCGCCATAGAGAATGGCTCTCTGGACGAGGAGTACATGCGGTTGCCGAACTCCGAGTACATCTCTGCCATCTTGGACGAATCTAATGAAGTCACATCGCCAGCTCGGACAGCACAGGAGACAGCCATGGTATAGCAATGAATGGCAGCTCGTTGATAGAAGAATACTTCATGACTGTTGTTGTTGAGCTTCTCCGCGGACCAAGCGACGTGTTCCTCAAGATGCATTTCATTTGCTTGCGCGAGGCGGTACCAGGTTTCCCAGTGGTCGGACGAGTACTCAAGGTCCTGCGTGAAGAACGCGACAGCAACATTCAGATCTTCCGTCGACCCACCTGATTGCAGTCGTTTCTGCGACTTGAACTTACTCAAAGCAATTAATCCCATCAAGAAGTACCAACCTTGAGCAGCGACGGGTGCGGCGGAAGGGGAAATTTGCTTGCTGGAGAGCTCGAGAGTGCCTTTCATGGCTGCAAATATGTCGATAGGATTGATCGTCGATTTCATATAAATGCTGAATACTCGTCTGTTCAAAACGATGTCGTCGCCATTCTTACGGTTGTTCAAACAGCCGTGAACTCGATCAATTGCAGTCTTGAGCTCCGTTCGAGGCAAATCTTTCATTGCCACCTTGCTTGCCTGGGACATTAGGAACCCTAAGAGCTTCTGAGCTGTCGCGCGGTTGATGTTATCGAAATCATTGCAGCCATGATCGATGAGATCGGCTGGATTCCAAGCACACTTGAGACCATAGAGATCTTGCAGAACCTGTGCTAGCTGTAGCTCGGATCCCTCGATGTCAGAAAGCTGCAGGAATTCCTCAACAAATAGATGCAGCAGATCTTTGTTGGCGGCATTGCATATATGGCGGTGCATACCAACAGCATAGTGCAGGTCTCGTAGAAACGTGAACCTGGCCTCGGCTGGTGACCCGAAGGCCTCAGGGTTCTGTTCGATGCCTTCCTTGATCAAGCTATCGAATCACAGTCAGTAGCTTGCTGTGCTCAACAATCAACGGCGAGAGAGGTGACAAACCTGTAAAACAGAATCCACGCACGAAGCTGGACATCGTGTACCCACTTCGCAGTATTCACAAAGGAGGGCTTTGGCCTGCCTTCAAAAGCTGGTGACGGAATCGATCCCACTCGAATCAGATCCTCGTATATATTGAACCCGTGCAAAAGTTTTAATAGAGACGTAATGGCATTCAGAGAGTCATGGAGATGCTGCAAGTCGATGCACTCGTACATGTTGGGCGTCATTCGTTCGTACTTCAAAATCTTCCGCAAAAACTCGTCAATCAGATGTAGCCATCGAACCAGACTTAGACCTCGTGGCTCCCCCGAGGAGTCGAGGTACGCAGGGCTCCTCATCTCAGCCATCAGAAGCTCAATACTTCGAAGATGGCAGGAGACGACTTTTGGAACATAGTCGATGGTGATGTAGGCCTGACGAAGCCGCTGCCAGAGGGACAAACGCAGTGACCAGGAAGAATTGGCGAGGAATTGGCTGACCTGTTCCTGAGGACTCGGATCTCGTGGAAAAAGATTGCTGTCTACTAAATAGCCCAGTTAGCGACAAGTGCTTTCTGAGATTGTCTGGTCAATCACAGGAAGCATATTGGCGATAGCTGTCCAAAACATTGGAAACCCTTTCATAAGACTCGATGAGTGTGGGAACCTGCTTACCCTCTGCATCCTGCATCTCCGCGTCATCGTTATTTACCGCTTTTGATGCGCCACTCTCATCATTCCATTCGAGAAGTGGCTCAAGGCTTTCGATCGTGGACGCCGGATCATCGTCGCGATCGCTGAAAACCTTGACAAAGAAGTCTTTCATGTTGATCTTGCTCAACTCCTGCTCTATGGCCCCCATTGAGATCTCCGGAATGACTGCATTGTTCACAAGTTGAAGGAAAGGCTCCTCCATCGACGTAAGGAGAGCTTTGAGGTCTTTCATACAAGCGAGTACGTACGCCTGATCCACGTTTTCGCAGACCGAAATATGGAAACCAGTAGCCCAAATATGCCTCAATGCCAACTGATCCTTGCGAGGGTCTTCAGAGTTGTTGATGCGAAGGTTGACTGCGGTGTTTGCAAGCGCTGACCACCGCTCCAAACGATCTTTCTGCTGGATCTTGGTGACCTCGTCGACGTTGCTCCCAGGTCGCTTGATAAGTGAGTAAACATCGAGGTGCAATTCAAACAACGTCTGGGCCATTTCGATCAGCGAGAGGTCCGCTGAAGTTGGCGAATAGATCTTGCTGGCGCAGCGGAGTCGCAAGTCTTCGTTTCCTATTGCGGTTAAGGACTCTTCTACAAGAGGGAACACGTATTCGTCAAAGCGCACGGCGATTTGCACGACTGTACGTTTGAGGTCATCGGGCCAAAGATCTGTCATGTAGCTAGAGCTACTGCCTGGAGGGCTACCTGGGAAAGAGCCCGGCCTCAGTAATGCAACCAGGAACTGCCAAGCAGCGTCCTTGCTGTAGGTAAAGGAGCTGTTGATAGTCTCTAACCATTCTTCTAGGCCGGCTGTAGCACAAAGAAGAGGCTTCGCGGAGCTTTGAGAACTTTGAGTCTTATTGTGTCCGAGGAAAGCGCTCAATCCGGCCTCTCGCGATATGGCCCCCAGCGTCTCGATGCTCTCGCCAGGTACGCCATTCACCAGGAGACTTGCCATGTCCGGAGTGCACGCTTGAGCAAACCCATAGAAATCCAGTATAGCTGGTTGCAGAGTGTCACCGTCTGACTCCTTCTTGACAACAGCATGTAGATCTTCCGGAGTGCCTAAACCGTCAGCTCCGAGTTTCTCAAGCAGGGAATTGGCGGCAGAAAAAAGATAACTGTCCGCATTTGCGAGTTCTTCCAACTGCCAATCATTCTGTCCTTTGGTTTCGACGGCCGCACCATCGATGGCTGCACCATCTAGAGTCTCTCGATTTCGGATGCGTTTGCTTCGTACGCGTCCTCCATCAGCTGCCTCGGCCAGTCCGGCAGAGTCTACTGATCGCTTCCTGCTAACAGCCTGACTGGATTCGGCCTGCTCAGGGGCCTCTTCAGGAGCGTTTACGATAGACGCGGAGTCTGTTGCTTCTGCAGGAGTGGTCTCGACGATCGTTGGCCTTTCTGCAGTTTTTCGCTCTCCAATTGGATCGACCGCCTCTTGTTCCTGAGTAGTGATGGCAGCACCTTCTCCATCGGTGTTGGGAATCTCAACGGGAATCTGCGCTTCAGCGTCGACATGTGGGCTACCGACGACAGTCTCTGCACTAGCGCCTGCTGAAATCAGTACTTTGTATTCAAATCATTGTGGAGGAGTGAAAGTCTAGCGATTTTGAAAAGAAAAGCAAAAAGCCACGTCTCGACGCCTCTAAGAGGATAATAACATACCTGTTCTGACATCCCCAGGCCGTTTCTCCTCTACAGCATCCTCCATATGAACGTCCGCTGTAAACCTCAGAACGTCATTAGCTTCTCCCAGAGTCGGTGCAGCGCCGGAGTCGGCTTCCGGGGCGCTGAGGGTAGCTGGAGCCGCTGTTGCGGTCTCCGACTCTGGCCCATTGACTAGTGGCGGCGCGGAATCCGGTGGGGGGAAATCATGCTGCACTTCCTCCGGACTTGGGTCTGGAAGTTTAATACTCAGACCGGCGCCTGGACCTGTATCAACCTGACCCAGCTCCATCAGGTTCAATTGCTGGAGAATGGCTTCTCCAACCGCGGCCCAGTTCCGTCCTGGTGATGTGAACATGTATCTCATGGGGGCCCTGCCCTTGTTACCCACTTCGGAGTATGCAGTGCTCTCAAGAGAAGGTTTTGGAATAAACGAGTGAGTTTCTAGCCTCTTTCGCAGCGCCTCTCCCAGCTTTTTCCGCCGAAAAGTCGACAGAGGCCCAATGAGAAGAGACAAGTCATCCTGGAGGCTTCGAGCGAATTCTTGGAGTCGCTGTAGAGCAATGGTCTGCTCAATTCCTGATAGACCGAGTAGGTCATTGTCTTCCCCCATGTCAAGAACAGCCTCGAGACAGAAGCGCGCAATCCTGTTGCTGCCCACTAGTGTGGCCACAGCCGAGGTGCATCGCCAGAGGTCTACATCTGTATCATCCTTATCCAAGGCTTCCGAGTAGTGACCTAGGGGCTCTCGCGCAGTGTCGCTTATTACTTTAGGAGCCAAAGGGATGCCAGGGTTCTCCCGTAGATGCTCTCGTACCCGATGTTGTAGCAAATCCAAAAGAAATTGGCCATGATTCTTGTACGACAGGTGTATTATCTGTGGAAGAGTGTTTGGGGCATTCTCCGTCGGCACAGCCAGTTGTACAGGACCAGCGTCTAGTCCCAACCCCTCATTCCATAGCTCTTCATATTCTGGAACTGCCTCAAACCTCTTGAGTTCGGATTGTGACTCCGGATACTTGAATATATCGGATTGAAATAGCGCGACGTATGCTTCTTGAGCCTGGTCGAAGGATCGTGGGCCTTCGGAGTGGAATTTGAGGGCAGTCTGGTATAGTTTCAACGCGTCTTCGATCTGCAGTTCTTTGGTATCGTCGACTTCCGGTTCGGAGATATTGTCATACTCAATATTGAGGGCTGTGAAGGCTGACTATCGCAAGTTAGTAGTGCCATTTTCTATGGCTTCCCAGAGCACTACTTACCATGGCCAATGCGAATGCGCCTGGCGAGATCGCGCTTCCTGAGAACACCAATTCAGTGGTACCTGCGCAATGGGGGTTCTCTGTTTATGAAGCCATGATTGTCGACGAGCAACAGGTGTGGATACAAGTATGATGCCGCAGAGTGTTTGGGAACAAGTCGCGGGTGTCAAGTGTTCATTTCGCGTCGGAATCTAGAGAGCAATTCGGGTATTTATCGCTCTCACGTCTCCGTAAAGCAGGAGTCCCTTTCTGGCGGTATTCTTATTCAAAACGTCGGGAATTTGTTGCGCGCAGCATGTTGTTCGATAGTGGTTGATTGCCAGTGGACTTTACTAGTACCTTTGCTTTGCCAGGTTCCTGGCGGGAAGAGGCCGCAGGGCCGCAGCTAGTCTAGACATGCATCTTTGTAGCCAGATGCACAGCTCCCATGCAACAACAAATACCTACAATTGAGCTATCTTAATCCACCGACACACTCCCATACCCCCTAACCCCTCAAGCACCAATTTTGCGCATGAAATGGTGGCCATCCCCAGTGTTCCGGAGTACGCTCAATTCACCCCTTCGCGAGCTGTCAAGCCGTCTTACGGCCAGCCATGCAAATGAAACCAAGTAGCTAACAGACTACTCGGTTAGGATCTTCGAGGAAGAGCTTCAAACTGCCGTCGATGCGCGAACAGAGTCTCTCCAGACATTAAGAGAGCTTGGCCCCCCGGATCTCGTCCATTTGATCAAGCAGCCCATAAAGGGCGCCCCGAAGCAGGTCAGCTATTACAATTGCATAGAGAGACCTGAGACCTCTGGAGACTGACTCGCAATCCAGATCGGTGTCTACCACCATGTCTCCGGCATAGAGGCATCCTCGTCTGCCAGCCTGGCCGCATACATCAACACCCTCACATTTACGCCTCACGACAAGCAATTAAAAGTCGCCTCTGGCTTATACTGGTAATGGAAAGGCAGTCGTCTGCATGGAATAAGCTGACAGACCCAGCTGCTACAATGCCTTCTCTCGATTGGACATGCGCGTGCAAGTTCAAATTCCTGGAACCGTGGAAAGCTATTGCATAGACGAGCGTGGAGACAAGAGAGTGGCTTCGGAAGACTTATGGCTGGAGACATACCTTTGCAGCGTCCTTCGCGCATACTCGTACGCCGATGACGGATCTGGAGAGACAATCAAGAAAATAGTTGGCGTGAGGAGGTTTAACCCAATCACAAGTACAGAGGCAGAACACCGGTTCCTGGACGCTGCCGAGCGGCTATTTTTCAATGGCTGGCAACTGGGTTCCGATCCCGAAATCCAGGTCCCCAACTTGGTGTCGAATCACTTGACGACAGGCCTCTTGGAGTATATCCACACAACCGGACGTTACACTTCTGGAATCAACCTGTTCGAGAAGCTGAGGATGCGGGATCCGGAAATATCCTCTCTATTGGCACAAGTGTACATTTCAGCTGACGAAGAGGTCAAGGCAGTCCAACTGCTTCACGAGGCGATTGAGGAGTTACCCATGGACTACTCTCTACTCGATTGTCAGGCAAAGTTCCTCAACCAAAAGGGGCGCGCAGATCTGGCATTAGACATTGCCAAGCGCAGTGTAGTTTCGGCACCGAGCGAATTTGGGACGTGGGCCAGATTGGCGGAGATCTATGTCAGCATGGAGCAGTGGGATCTTGCTCTCCTTACACTGAATTCATGTCCAATGTTCACGTACCAGGACAAGGACGCTCCGAGGATGCCAGAGCCACTTCGAGTGTTTCTCCCAACCATGGCTGAGACCTTATGTGACGAGATTGATGACAGCGGAGGGTCTGCAGAAGGAGAGCTCGTCCATCCAACCTTACGAAAGCTTCACGCTGCTGGTTTCAAGGGCACGTTCTCGAAAGCATACCGACTTCTCACAGAAATCACAAAGAAAATTGGCTGGGATCAGTTGCTCCGCATACGAAGTCAGGTGTTTGTCATGGAAGAGGAGTACCGGCACGAGAAGCAAGCACCACCAGCTCACAGCCGGAATCCCAGCACCACTGCTCTTAAATCACCATCACCACAGCCCTCGCCTGTAACAAACGGCCACGGTGAAGGCGAAGTGGCCGAATCTTCGGTTGACGGCTCGATCGATGAGAACCCAGAAGCAGCAGCGGACAGTCTGGAGAAGCCGGCTCTCACAGTAGCCGCAGAAGTTGTGCACGCTGGCTCGGAAGATCCAACAGAATCAGTGGAAGAATCATATACTCAATTTGTGAATAAGCGCCTGTGCGAGCGCTGGTTAGATAATCTCTTCATGGTTCTCTATGAAGATTTAAGGGTCTACACAATTTGGAGAACAGAAATGGCCCAATATCGACAACAACAGCTTCTGTATAAGAAGTCTGCGGAGGAGTGGGAGATTCTTGGAGAATTGGCAGAGAGACTGCACCATGATGAGGAAGCTGTTGAGGCCTTTCAAGCTTGTTTGCAGATTCGCTTCAGCCCGAAAGCTATGAGGGGAGTGCTAGGGATGTATGAGAGCAGGAATGATGTTCGGAGTATAGTTGGTGCTGTGATTCGATTGATTACATGGCAGTATCGGTGGTATTCTGAGGTATGTTTCCCTCTTTTGCGACTCAGTCAGCTTATGCCAGGACGTTGGCTAATACTCTTCTTCTACAGTTTTCACCAAGTCTCTTCTACACGATTAGGAAACTCATCGAAGAAGAGGGGGCTGTCAAAGTCAGAAGCATCATACAGGGAACATCACTACCGCAACATGTACTCGATCTCACCCATCAGTATGCCACTCTATGTGCTGCATTCCACAGCAGCGGCACCGAGTCTTGACTGAAGAGCGGCAGTGTGGCACGGATCTGCAGGTGCATTTATTGTGATGGTCCTTGATTTTGGGGAATAATAGTGGACTTTAATATACCTTGTTCAGATATTCCTTGTGAGACTGTGATGCTGCTTTTTTTCGGTGGTTGTACGTCGTGTTAATGGGCAATCTGCAAGCTTGGGCTTCGGCGGAAAGCTTGCGACAAACACGGAACAGTTGTTGTCTGGAAAGAATATCGCAGTGCTGCGCATTGCTGGGCGTTCAAGTTGTACCTGGAAGATTTCTATCTTACTTTCTGGTTCAGCGTTCCTTGGAGATCTTCTAAAGGAAATTGAGATCTTGCTCAGGGTACAAAGCACGGTGAACGCCACCGTTTCTCGACGTCTGCTTGGGCGAGCTTAGGATCTGTGTCTCTGGTTTTGAAGCGCAGTTGACGATGTGCACTCCGAAGGGAATTTTCCCTGCTTGGGATTGTTGGGAAACGGTTTGCCGATGTACAATTAAGATGGTGATTACTTATTCACGAGAGGGAGAAGATGGATTAGACAGTAAAGGATGACCATCACTTCTATGAATCGCAGCAGGGACCCACTGGAAAAAATTTGACCCAGACATGACGAGAGTGTAAGCCCGACGGTGAAGAGGAGGAGGTCATCCTTTCCATCCAGACGATTCGCACTGCGTTTTTATTGCAGGTTTAAATGAGCAGCAATGGAAATCCAGCAAGGCATCATGCACTCAATATCAGTCTCACGAAGGAGATGACGATGCCCTGAAGGTCTTTAGCAAACTTGGAATTGGAGTAACAGTGCGTTTGCATCTCCTTGATATTTAGCTATCTAGGCGTAAGATGTCCGCCACATTGCCACTGCCACCAAAGCCCACAACTCCACGAGGGACGCTGTAACTTTGCCGCATATCTGTCTTCTATCATCATTACATTTTTGACCAAGCACACAAGCACCACCAAGAGCGAGCCGACTAGCGGTAGGACTTTTGGAAACGCGAGCGGGCACCGTGACCACCGAACTTCTTTGGCTCACACCGTCTGTTGTCGGCCACGAGAAGGGTACGGTCGTATTGGATGAGGGCCTGCTTCAACTGGTTCTTGGAGTGCTCGTCGACAAACTTTTGGTAGTAAGCAACCTGTGTACTTTGAGTTAGCGACGCGCGCATTTCCTTTGCCGAATCCATCGGACCGCGTAGGCTCAAGACAGGTATAACATACGATGGACTTTGCGATGGCCTGTCTGATGGCGTAGATTTGGGATGTGTGTCCACCACCGGTAACGCGAACACGAATGTCAACACCCTCTACACCAAAGTTATTAGTCTTTGTCCATTCAAATCCTTATTGGAATTTCTGATTGCGCGTACCGAATTTGTCGAGACCGAGAATGAGGAGGGGCTCGTAGACCTTGAAGCGAAGAATCTCTGGCTGGACGAGGGCGAGAGGCTTTCCGTTGACTTTCACGAGACCTTTGCCGGTTTTGCAGTGGGCGACGGCGGTGGCAGTCTTCTTTTTGCCGAACTGCGCGCATTGTTAGTACGACTCTCGAAATATCGCGCTTGCAACACGTACGCATTGAACGCTCTGGGAGGTAGACATGGTGGGCGGTTTGGCGGTTGTCGACTGTCGTGGGAATGGAGAATCGAGGTTGTAGATTTTCGCAATATTGAGCAACTGGGTCCAGTGTGCGAGCCAATCAAACAGTTTTGAAAATCTCAAAGCACGTGATAACTATTTGCCTTCCCCCTTCCATTCCATCTTCGCTCTGCAACCCTCGCTCATCACCCAGTATTTTCCACAAAGAGCGTGCCTCTGCCATACAATCAAGGCCTTTGCAGATAGGCTGATGGATATCGCCGACAAAGGTTTTGTCGGCAGAACTCGGCAGTAGAATCACTCATTTGTATCTTCTCAGGCCGCCAATGCGCCAGAAATATCAGCAAATATGCTCTTTGCGTTAGGATCGAATGGTTCTGCTCAGCTAGGCATAGGACATACAGAGGATGTTCACGAACCAACACCTTGTCTACTGCCTCAGAACTTCGAAAGCTCCACAATTCTTGCGCTCGCAGCTGGCGGAAATCACACATTGATCGCCTCCCCTGGTCTTCTTCATGCCGCTGGCGAAGCTTCAGGTTCACAATATCCTTTGGTGCGCAGATACACCGAAGCGACAGAGACGGGAAGATTCAGACTCTCTGCCATGTCTGCAACACTATGTTCTGCAACCTGGGAATCAACTATATGGGTGGATGACATGGATCGCGTCTTCACATGCGGAATTGGCAACAAAGGCGAACTTGGCCATGGCGAAGGTGTCACGTCGTTGCTGGAACCCAAGATCATCAGGGACTTTCCACCATCAGAACTCGATGAACAGATTATAGATGTCCACGGGAGCATGAGCCATACCGCGGCTGTTCTACTCAACGGAGAAGTGTATGGTTGGGGAGCAGGACGAAAAGGCCAGCTTGGAGAGCCCGCGAAAGACTGTTGGTCACCCCGCAAATTCATTGGGATCTCATTCGAGGCGTATCGAGTCGTCTGCGGCAGAGATTTTACCTACATTGTGGGCGCCCCCGAGAGTGCAAATCATGTCGTTCTTGGCTCTGACAAATTTGGCGTCGTCTCCAATGCACCAAAGGATCTGCCACCGTGGAAAGAGATAGGCGCCAGCTGGGGCAGTATTTTTGTTCTTTTACAGTCGGGCGAGCTCCTGTCGTGGGGTCGTAATGATCATGGGCAGCTCTGTCCCTCAAATCTTCCGAAAATTGAGCAGATCGCGGTTGGCAGTGAACACGTTGTCGCGCTGACTGACGTTGGCAAGGTCATTACTTGGGGATGGGGAGAACATGGTAACTGTGGGATACCGATCGATAAGGACGGAGATGTGAAAGGGAGGTGGAACGAGCTAGGGATCAGAGGAAAAGTGGTCAATCTTGGAGCAGGATGTGCGACGACATTTATTGTCACAGATGACAGAGCTTGAGAATTTGCTCGTTTCCTGTATGCTGGTAAGTATGTTTGGTTCGAGGCTCTTCAGGTCATAGGCTCTTTCCTCACCGCATCGAGTTAGTGGCTATTGGACTGTCTTTAAAATGGTCGTCGCCATTTACGTCTCAATGGAACCGATTGTGTGTATCGCGCTGCTCATCCAGGCGCACGGTGAACAAGAGGCGATTTTGATATAAGCCTTTGAGTTCCTTCAAGGGATATACACGCGTTTATTCAAAGAAGTATTGGCAAGAACGATTGACACATCACCGACAAGCCCTATGAGAAAGTCCGGTATTTTGCAAGAAAGACCATATGATATCCGTTATTCACAAAGGCGTTCCATAGTAGCAGTACGTTCTTTAAACTTACCACTAATCATCAGCTCAGCAGCAGTAAGCCCAAAAAGCTCCTTGTTCCAGAATTCTCTTCCTTCTCAACTTGATTTTTCTATCCGTACGCTTAATTCTTCGAGATCTTCTTGTCGAAATCCCCCACGTTCTTCGCCAGCCGCTAGTACTGAACAATTATCGCTTGCATTCTTCCGTACGGACTATGGCTCGTCCAACATGCGGCGTAGCACCAGACGCAGTCAATCGTCTCTCGAACTGCATCCTAGCGAGAGCATTGGTGTCTCCGAATATGTCTTTGTTGTGTAGTTAGAGACATGATAGTTTTTGCTCGCTACACCACGTCATTCACCCACACAAAAACAGGACCTGATAATCGATATAATGATCCTCTTGACACTTATCTCAGCGGAGTGATTAATGTGTACAAACTAAAAGATAAAAGCAGCAGCCCAGTACGGTCATTGATGAAAAAATACAGCCGAGTAAGAGACCTACAAGCCGAGGGCCGTGTACAGCGCAAGAGTCCGTCAATCAGAATCCATCGAAGCCAGTCTCCATGCCCAATGCCCCATATCGATCCAAATTGAGGGTCTCAATCAGTCAAACCCAAATACTGTCGCCTAACACGCCTAACGATGGCAACCTTACAATTTCCCGCCATTCATGCCTCCATGCTCTGCACGCACGCAATGCTGATTGACAAATGAAATTATTTCTTCTCCATGGTGGTCGGACTGCTCATAGAGAATCCTGCTCTCATCATCACTCACCAGACGCTCCAGGCCCTTGAACTGCTTACTTGAGTTGAATCTCAATATCTTCCCTCTCTTCCGGCGGAAACACATCACTCTCCCTCTTTCTCCTCTCAGCCCAATTTCCTTCTCCAAACTGCTCCCACTTCCTCGCCCCAATTTCCATCTCAAACTTATCATCGATAGCTTGGGGACTAAGACCAGCCATTTCAGGCACCCAAAGCCACGTGATGACAGCCGCCATGATACAAAGACCCGTGAAAAGGAAGCCAACCTTGCCCTTCGAATTGCCGGCGTCGGGGTTGTAGGCATAAGGGAGAATGATGGCGAAAGCTCCTTGGGAGAGACCATGGGCGATCCAGCCTAGACCTTGGGTTTTGCCACGGAGACGGAGGGAGGACGCTTGTGAGGAAATAAGGACAGAGGCCGGCCAGGCCCCGACGCCGGCTGTGAAGATGATCAAGATGAAGGACATTGATGTCCACCTAAGCGATCAACGTTAGCATAGGAAGTTGAATGATTCACGGAGGTAATGATAAGACTCACCACATGACGACGTCGCCGTCCCAGAAGCCGGCAATGCCAATGGCGAAGAACATGACGGCAACAGCTCCGAGAGTGTAGATGGTGATCGGCTTAGTTGCGAAGCGCTGCATTGTCCAAATACCTGCGAGATTGGCGACGAGACCAATGGCAATGCCAATGTTTAGAATTTCGAGAGACTGATGAGAGTTCATACCCAACTGCTGCATGAAGTAGGAAGCATTGCTGAGCAAGACTAGGCCGAAGAACTGAGGCATGATGTTGCCAAAGACGACAATGAGTGTTCGTCTTCTGTTGGTTCCAGTGAGACATTCGCCATAAGTAACGGCACCTTGGGCGTCCTTATTGAGGCGTTCCTGTTCCAAAAGGAGGGCAAGGTGATTGATGTTGTCAACACAGTTGACGCTTTGTCGCTGAAGACGTCTTTCAGACTTCAGAGCGGCGGACATGTCTCCCTTGCTGCGAATGAGCCAGATCGGACTCTCCGGTAGTAGTGCAGCAATGATGATGACGATGATGTTGAGGACCCACTGTGAAGCGATAACAGTAAGATATCCATCCGGGGTCTGAATCTTCGATTGTCTCCAAAGAGCGATGGCGCCAAGAAGTTGACCCAAGAGCATCATGGCTGGGAAGAGAGCAAATGCAGCTCCATGCAGGACATGGGGCACAATCTCAGCCACATATGTTTGAGTCGTGCAAATGACCATGCCGGAACAGATACCCTCGACCAATTTACCCATAAGGAAGACGACCCGGCGAGCGGTCAAAGCAGCTACATAGCTGGATCCGAAGCATGTTGCAATTCCAAGGATACCCATCAAGGAACCAAGAATGAGGCAAATTCGTCGTCCAGTCTTCTCTTGAACCAAACCTGCTATCATTGCGCCCATCATGATACCAATCGGACTTGCCGCTGCCCAAATGCCGAGCCACATTGCTGGGATAATCATCTTGCGTCCATGAAGGACTCCATATTGGTTTCTGGTCAAGATCAATCATATTGTTCATCCCAGAAGTTGATAATAACTCACTTGAAAGACGGTAATGCTATGATCGAGCTCACCGCAACAGCATCGTATCCAAACAGCAAGATGGCTGGAGTGAGGGCAATAACAATGCCGACGATTTTCGGGTAACTCTTTGTGTGAAGTCTGATGTTCGCTGATCGGCGCGATCCGCGTGGATCGAATTGTACTGTGGTTGGGGCCTGGTCTGCCATGTTCTTCGTTGCCGGTGATAATTGTTGAAAACGAGACATGGCGGCGTTGTGATGTCTTTTATTCCTCGTACAGCGGAGTTCGTGCTATAGAGCTGCGAGAAGGAATGGGTTCCTGTTCCACAGGACCGGCCAAACATTCAAAGAAGTACGGCGATCGTCGAAATGAGCATTCCGAAATGGTACCAACGGCCGAACGGAGAGGAGCACGAGATATGTACAAGGCAGGAAACTTGCTGCGGTTTGTCTTGGAAGGTTGATCGAGAAATGCGGGTTCCCGAGGGCGTATCTTGTTTGCACCCTATCATTTCGCCAGAGAATTGAGATTCGAGCAAACACCGAGCCGAGAAGGGTCAAGATGCAGTTGTTGACCGTGTCAGCTGCCGGGTGACGGCTCCGGCGCCGGGTACCTGCTCGTATGTACCACCAATCCAAGCATGCTCAGTGAGGCATGGCGCAGGGACGCGCACTTGGTGTCTCAAGCAGATCTGATGTGGCAGCTACCTGCCATGTGTATCGCCACGGCAATGCATCAAGCCTAGAACCGTACGACCGTTCTCCCTGACTCCATGTTCAGCGTGGTACATAATACTACTCTCCCACCCAATTTGCAGAACGTCGTTCAGAAAACGATCGATATCCCAAGACAGTTCACGCATTGAAAATAAATGTAAAATCGCAACAAGGAAGATCATCACGTACCTTATCGGATGAGACGCGCGCGGCGGACCCAAGATCCGGGTTGTCGGGTGGCTTGTCAGCTCGGACCCGGTCTCGATCCATCATTAAGGTGTATATTTTTGCAATCCCTTGCGTCAAAAATCATCTGCCATCTCGTTTGTCTTCTCACCGACCTCGATTGTGGCGACTGATTCCCAAGAGACCCAGCATTTGCATCGTTGCCGGAGCCTCGGCCTCGGCCAAAAGCTTAAAGATTATCTTCCATTGGACTTACGACTACGACCGCGAACAACGCGCACATCTCCAGGCCCTCCAATCTCTCTGAACATGATGCCAAAAGCCCTCACTATCTCAACTCTTTCCAATGATTGAGCCGCTCCCTTTGTTTGGGTGGGGGTGTGTAGAGCAAGAGTATGGCAAATTTAGAACAGGTAATGGCATGTGTAAGACGAGGTTTGCAGATGAAAACGTACCAGCCTTGAGATGAGCCGCGATTTGCAATCCGATAATAAGAGAGACGCAGACTTCGATAGCTCAAGACATGTGTCCAGCAGAGGTGCCACAAAACCATATCAGGTCGGCAACGTTGGCAACAGAAGTGTCATCCTGCGACGCCCTTGCCAAGAATCTGTGCCTCGACCGTTTGGAGCAAGACGACAGGAAAATCTGCGCTCGAGCCTAAAACCATAGTGATTGTACTTACCTGTGTGCTATGTCGGATTGATGACCATGCTACTATAGACCGTCTCTGAGCCCGCTGCAAATTGAATGCAGGTAAGACAAAACATTTTGACCGATGAGTGAACTGAGCGCGAAAACTTCCATCCGATTGAATGATGCATTGTGGCGCCAGATAACGTCATCGCAACAGCTTCTCCAATAGCCCAAGCTCGCAATATGCTAGATGCCACCCTTTGAGGCTTACATCACGATTGGAGCACAGTCATGCTCAGGTTCGGGCTACCAATATCGTTCAACAATCTGTGACCCGAGGACCTCACGATCGCATACGCAACTCCACATGCCGAAGAGAACGCATGCAGACCAGGCCCAGTGCGAAAACTTCTCGCTGTGTTTTCATGGCTCTATACAGTGCGTCCAAACTTGCTCGCATTACGATGAGGATGATGTCCTGCGAAGACAATTGAAAGGAGGTCAAGTTTGTTCGTCAATCAGAGCCCGGACATAGTCCGAGGGCACGCGGTGGGGGAATAGTCCTGTCAGATTATCGTTGTTCCTTGATCCGTGGGCGCTAAAGGGCTCATTTTTTGAACTGCACCATTACGAACGGGTCTCAATCTAGTTAAGAATTTCAAACAAGCGTCGTCTCGATCTAGATCAGTCAAGAATTTGAGCCGCTCGTGCTCATAAGGTGACAACCGATTTTGAAAGGACCCAGTCGTCTCGATAGTCGCATTTCCCTAAGGGTTCATGAATTGTCGTTTTTCCCATGTGAAGTAAGAACGAATGCGTCACACGTGAAAATCGGTTCCTAATTGGTGATGTGTGTAGCTGAGGCGGCCGCAGTGAAAAGGATCTGTAATTTGATCAGCTCGCAGACGTCTTGGAAGACGTGGAGTTCCGCATCTTGGGTATTGAGGAAGTCCTTGAACTGGTGAGCAAAAGGGAATTGTAGCTCTGGGAAGCAGGATCGGAATTCGAGTGTGCGGGAACAAGGCTGTGCATGGTTATAGGCAGGGCTTGGAAGTCAGAATCACGCCAGCGACTCGGGATACGTCTTGCTTCGGTCAGGACACTGGGCTGCCGATGCCTATGAGGCCGCCCAGCCCGCGTCCAGATAACAAGTATAGAGCGTCTGTCTGCCACTTGCAGGCGAACTGCCCCTCCCAACACTCTTTGCCGAAGTTCGAGAGCATCTTGCACTGTTCACTGTTCACTGCTCACTCCACATCCACCACACCGAGCTCTGCAATGTCCCATGGGTCAATGATCTTGAAGCCAGCCTACCAAAATTTGGACGTGCCCTTGAGCTATGAATTTATAGGTCTCGGCAAACCTAGTGGATGCGTGCTGTAGGATAACGATGGCATGAGGGTGTTCTGCTTGCAATCTTGTTAGGTTAGGTAGTATTGAGTTGCTGGAGCGGTGGAAGAGAATCGGACCGCATGAGTCTGGGTACATCCATTTGTCTGCCAGGCATGGTACTCGTTCCAAACATAGATCTTGCATGATGGAGACTGGGCATCGAGGAATGCAGCTCGACCGCAAAAGTTGTGCTTGATTGGCCGCGTGAACGGGAGAATTGCTGGAGTTCATGTAAGGGGGCTGGTAAAGTTGGGTTCGAGGCTTCAAGGCCTGAGGAGGCATTCATAATTAGCAAGTTGCCAGGCGGCACAGGATATTGTTCATTGTTGATAAGGTAGAACTCATGGCATAAGAAGTTGCAGATGCAGATGTTCGCATTCGTCCGCATGAGATGAGGAAAAGGATTTGAACAAAGTATGGAGGTACCTCCGTAGTAGATGGTGGGGGAGAGAACCGAGGATGAAACCGATCCCCGGCTATTCTAGTTCTAGCTATTTACCTCCGTAGATTGTTCGCCTCGAAGCCCTCGGCGGCTCAAATTATTCCAGGAATTCAACCTCAAGCGCAAGAGTACGTACCACAGTACTCCCGTCCTCGAAACGATCCGATTTAGTAAGCAAGAGTTTTCTCCTGGAATCAGCTAGGCTTCCAAGGTTTTTTCTAAGTTAGCAGCATCACGTCGATATCTGCTTCTTGTTTGCGGACAACTCCCGGTCATGGTACACCACAATCCCTTCGCTTGCAAGACTGCTTCATTGGCCTGCTAGCTCTCCGCTTCTCTGTCCATCCCAAGTGAAGGATGGAGAATCAAAGGCAGCTGCGACGATTGCAGTGAGGCATTCGAATCGCGGTCATCGCATGGAGGGCAATCATGCAGCTCCTGAGATGGAAACAGACTCTCTGAAGAACTGGAGAGACACAAGGTACTGCTCGCAGCCGAAGTCTGTGACTTGTAGCAACGACAGCCTACGACAGTCTCCATGTCCGTCATCTCCGCATCGCAGAGTCACAAACCAACAAATGCCACCCAGCAACTTTTGATCCCGCCAATCCAGCATCTTATGTATTAAAGATCTAGGGAAGGTAGCCGTTCATACGGCCCGCTCGAACTAATTTTGGCTACACAGAAGTGTCACAAACGCCACCAATGCCGTTCTGTGGTCCCTTGCTTCCCCGCCAGTTCAAGACTCAATACTTAGGTGGGAGCCCGGCTGCCGGACTGCAGTGGACCGGATGTTTTGCTCTTTCACACCTCCATCCTCGGTATCCCTAGCCACACTCTGTACTGTTCCAGCCGGCTGCTTCGAAGCGAGGTTCACACAGCACCCCGAACGACTCAAGGATGGATCTTTCAGTCTCAGCCCCAATTGAGCGTGCTGGGCCTGGTGCTGCATGTTCTTCCTGTCGAAAGATGAAGGTCAATAATTCTTCGGTTCAAGCTCATGCACAATGCACAGACTGATCACTACCATAGATGCGATGCATCAGAATCAACGATAACGCATGTCAACGCTGTGAAAAGGCTGGGCGTCCATGCTTACCAGCTCGAGCACCTGATCGAAGGAGAGAGACACCAACACGAAAGCTTCCACTCAGAAGGGACACGGAGTGGTCCGAACCTTTACTGATGAGTCCGCCGGAGACACTGCATACCCCCATGTCATCTGGCACCGATCCTCCCATCTTGGCGTCTATCTACACCACCTCGCCTTATGCAGAAGTCGAAAAGATTCGAAAAGAAAGTAGACCCCGTAATCAAACCCACCATGAAGATTTGGCCGTCATTGAATCCATCCTGCAAAGCAATGGCGGTCATGATTTCGACGAGGATGTCTCAATTTCGGCAGAACATACTGCCCAATTGATCATGATGTGCGTGTAAGCCCACACCCAATCCATCAACTTACTGATCATACGTCGAAATTTGTGCAAGGAACACAACTAATTGCGAGTAGTTTCCGGGAGAAGATGATACAGGCAGTATCGATTCTGGATCCAAACGATTTCATGGACGTCGACAGGCTGATGACACATCATCCCGACTTGGTCACATGTATTTGTTATGCAACGTCTCGCTATATTTCCGGCTATCAAGGCTATCGCGAGAGATCAAAAGGCTACATCACGGAATATCTGCAGGCTTCGTTTGACCATCAGCAGCAAACCGACGCCGAGCAGATACGTACAATGGAGTCGCTCATGATATTGTATGCTTTCGCACCGTCTACTATCAGCACTCCGAGTTTTGCCTTCGTCCGAGCGGCATGTGAAGCCTATGCTACGAAGATTGGCTTGCATCGTTCAGTCGATGCCGTGAAACAGCTTGTCGCTAGCGGCGTTGAACTCTCGAGGAACGATCTCAAGGTCAAGAGATATCTTTACTGGATATGGCTATATGTGATCTCGCATCAGTACGGGGTAATTCTACCACCTTCACCAATTCTTTGGCTGACCGTCTCGCAGTCGCTCCCTTGTGAGGAGAATTCCTCCAACGATACCCGCGGATGATTCGATACAAAACGCACCGATGTTGCTGGACAGTCTTGGTCAAGACAAATTTGTTGGACGACTAATCTGCGAACTGCATTCACGACTCATATGGGACGACGTGAGTTCAAAAAACTGACAATGTTAAATGCTTATTGCTAATTATCGCCCAGATCGGCCGCAAAGGGAAAGCGCTCACAGAATGGTGGTCAGAGAGACATGTCGCAAACCCGAACAGCGGCCCCATCGTCACTATGGAGGACATCGATGCTGCTGTTGCATATCGTAGAGATCAACTCCGCACACTGCGACCTCGTAGTAAGCCTCTTTCACTCGTTGGGCTGATCGCTGAGCTGAATTTTTCCAGAACTCGGCACGACCCCCGAAGGCATCAGCACAGAATACCACTTTCGCCTTGCCCATTTCTGTCTAAGCACCCACCTCATACTGAGAGTAACTGCGTCCAACATCGACCCACTAGCCTTGCACACTGTGCGTCGCTGCGTGGATCTAGCAATGGCTGTCCTCAACCTCAGCCACAATATTGGGCCTCTCGGTAAAGAAGCATTGCGATTCCAACCAGGCTTTGTTTCTGTGTCGATATCCTTTTGCGTTTCATTCGTCCTCCAAGCCATCCAGGCTTTCCCTGACCATTTTCCAAACACACAATTCATTTTCATGATTATTAAACGAGTCGGGTCCATGATGACCGACACAGCTGTCGACCAAACGCATGATTGTGGAGCCGCTGGTCGCGCAAACATCCGGCAACTCCGGATTACAATTGAAGCCTTGAGAAATCGGCGATTGAGAGAGCAGGAGAGATTAGCGAATCAATCGAGAAGACCGTCGATGGCGCCGTCGAATGCGACAGAGCAATCTGCCATCCAGTCGTCCACAATGCCATCGAACGGCCCCGACGTGCAGGAATCACACAGGCAAGAGACACATGATGCGAACCATGCCATGACCCAACAATCGATGGCTCAACAACAAATGCCGTGGACTACGACGACGGCTACCTTCGTACAAGATGATATAGGCCAATTCGGTGGATTTGATTATGAACAATTGGTATTGGATCCTGCTTTTAACTTCCCGGACTTTTTCAACTTTACTCCGCAGATTTCATCTTGATTATGTCCGGCGTTTAGATAACTACTATCTCCGTTCGAAGTTATTCTAGCCTTCTTATTTTTCAATACGTAGTAATCTAAACTTAAGTAGGCGCCGGCGTTAAGAATCCTATTAAGAGTCTCCCTATAAGTCTATATAGTATAAGTATAAAGTTATTACGTATATACTGCCTCTAGGACTAATTAGTAATTAAATAAGAATCAGGTTACGTAGAAGGATTATTTAGTTTATTCCTAGAGAATAAGACTTACGAGCTTTAGAATTTTATTAGAATAGAATCTATACTTAAGAATAAGATTTTACTCTCTTAAAGATCTCGTAGTTTTACTCTTTAGTTACTATTACGCGGAGGCTATAACTCTTAGGGTCCCCAACGGGGCGGGTTTTTAGGTTATTAGTATAGTAGGAAGAGCGCCGGTAAGGTAAGGGCTAGATATTATTATCCGCCGTTAATAG
>QWWL01000052.1:0-37617 GCA_003689335.1 Venturia asperata
GGGGGGGGAGGGTTGGTTTGGGGGTTGATTGGGGGTTGTGAGACGGGTGGTTGGTGGGGATGAGAGTGTTTTGAGGAAACAATTGGCTAATGGCCTGACAATCGGTTGTTGGTACTAGGTGTTTGGGGAAGGAAACATTGTTTGCTTGCTGGTATGTTTAGTTTGATGTTTCTGTGCTTGACTCGATTGAAGTATGGGTTGTTTGCTGATGACGCGTTAGCAGTCGGTCCGAAGGTGATTGATAACATTTGCGGTGAGAGGATTGTTGTATTGATCTGGTTCATCATCTATGCCACTTTTTTTATAGGCATGCTGGGTTGAATTCGCTAGTATCCTAAATTCGGTTATACCTTGTAGCAAATATCGCGACTCTCCTCTCGGCAAATAGACTATCCAGAGTCACTTGCTTAATTATTTCTTTGTTGTGTAGATGTTTGAAGAGGTGGTACGCGCCGGATGGCCTCGAGTCGTGCTATTTCTCCGGCTTCGCGCGGCTGCAGGTGGGCAATCCTCAATGGATACTACGAGATCTTGCCCTTACTGACCTTGGGCAGTGATAACCATACTTTTTGGCAAGGTGCAAGAAATGATTCAGGCCATGAGTGGCGGAAGCTGAAGACGGTTGGAGACCGGATGTCGAATTGGAGGATCTTCAGTTGAGATGAGCCCCACTTTTGTGAAGCCTAAGAACTGAGGCATGAGGACGGCTTTTCCTTTCCACTTACCTATTCTTCAGCTCACCAAATTCATCCTCACTTCTCTGCATGCTGAATTACTCAACAATCGCATCCGATGAAGCTATCATCGCATCTATCTCGACACGTTAATTAACGCTGGGTGAGCATACTGACGAACAAGAAAAGTTAAGACCGAGGTCGAAAAGCTTGTCCATTGCTCAGGAAATGGCGGTGCAAACCTACAAGCACTAGAAGATAACTAATCAAAGATAATCTCCGCAAGATTCGACCGACGCTCTACGAGTTTCTCCCAGGTTTAGCTGCGGTCTCTCCTCCATTTTCGTCTGCAGCGACAGGCCAACTCCATGTCCCAGGTCTTGTAAGATTCGTTACCGCAACCTACCAAACAGCGAAACGACTTACTGCGATCCAAAAACAAACAATGGCAAATCGATTCAGAGAACATCGTTTAACCAGGACTGATACCACCAAAGGCATGATAAAGGGAAGTACCACTTCCAGAAAGCGCGAGACGCAAATCAGACAGGTGACATGTCTAACCATCCGCATTTCTCCTCCCCAAGCTCAGAAGTCAAATCACCCCTCAACATCCCCCCTCCCAATCTCCCTCAGCTGAATCCTCACCTCCCGATCCGGCAAACAAAGCGCCTTAAATTCATTCCCAATCCCAAATTTATCCTCGACATCAAACTCCCAACTCCTCAAAAAATCCACGATGAAAATCTCCTCCGTCAGAAGAGAGTATTCCCGTCCGACACAAGCCCTACGTCCATACAAAAAGGGTATGAATCCACTTCATTTGTGCGGAGTCTGCCCGGAAAGAAACCTCTCCGGGACGAATTCCTCAGCGTTTTCGGCCCAGATGGCCTTGTCGCGGTGGAGGTGGTATATCGAAATGTAAACAATCATGCCCTGCTCCAGCGTCACCGGAGTCCCATCTCTCGCCTGCAGAGGAATCGGTTTGTTGACGACGCGGGCTGTGGCATGGACCGGCGGAAATAAGCGGTGAGTTTCGCGAAGTACGGCGTCGAGATAGGGAGTCTGCGTGGCTAGAGTCTGGAAATCTGGGAATGAGGTGGTGGGGTCTAGCTTGTTGATTTCGGATCGCAGGCTAGCGAGGATGGAGGGATGTTTTGTTAGTTCGAGGAGAGCCCAGGTGAGGACGATGCCGATGCCGAAGCGGCCACCGAAGAGGGTGAGACGGCCTTGTTCCATGGCGTGTTTGGGTAGGGTCGCGCGTGATGAGCCGCCCCCTGTGGCGAGGGAGATGGATTGGACGACCGTCGTGGGCGTCTTGTCAACTTGTTTATCAGATGCGTACATGTCGCGCAGTCTCTGCTCCGATATCGCGTCTAGAGATTCCCAAATCGCCGTCTCCTCGTCAACTTGGTGCCGAAGATACCGCAGACAGAGGATAGAATTGAGACCATGACGCCAGGCATGCGAAGCACTGGCGGACAACTCGAGCATCCGATCAGCGATACGCTCCAAGCCATCGCCGCGAGTGTGTGTTCCCTCGAGGCCGAAATAAGTCCTTGACAACACATCGGCAGAGAAGTCGGAGGTCAACTGCAAGAGATCGAGGCTCTGACGGTTTCCTCCGCAGCGCTTGATGGATTCAGTATGATATTGTGCGGTCCGGATTACCTCGCTATACCTCGCCTGTAAAGCCGACATATGCTTGTACTCCGCCTTCATAGCGTCTCGCATCATCGTAGCCTCCTCGCCCACATACAAGAAAAGCACATTTCCAAGGAGCCTCTGCAATGTAGAGAATGGAGCCATGAGTCGTTGGCCTCCAGTCCGAGATACGATCTCGTCAGGCTGCGATAGGATGACTCGGATCATCTCTTCATCCTGTAATAGGACCAAGACCTTCCATCCCATCCAGCCGTAAGAAAGACCTTGCTCTTTTGATTCCCTGTAGAGGAGATCCAGGGTGAAGGCGAGACCGTTGTAACAAGAGTAGGGAAGCAGACCCAATAGAGGATTCCCACGGATTCGGGCTATTCCTGGGAGGGCCTTGCCCGTGATGTGGCCCAACCATTTTGTGCTTCTGACGGACACCAGGATAACACCAATAGCCAGGAAGGAATAGAGAGAATAAGCTCCGACACAATCTTTAGGAATGTATTGTTTGGTGCTGTGTGTGGCATTACTGAGAGGTACCTCCATATTGTAGAGCAACGGTGCCGAAGAAGAGATTTCACAGATTTTTTTTAGAGACTGTGGTCATCTCGATAACGAGCTGGAGACTCTGTTTTATGTCCAATTAATTATCCACCGCAGTCATACAATCTTGCAGCAGAGGAAATATTGCCTAACCAATCTTCGCAGCCATACCAGTTGTTAATCTGTCCCCCGGGATTGCATTCTTCAAGCGAACAAATTTGCAGATAAGCCTGCCGAATTTCTAGACACACAGCGAATCTGCGTGTCATGCGACCTTGAAGATGTTCTGAAGTAGACGGGGAAAAGAGGCCGGCTTCTTGAATAATCGTCTGGCGTATTGTGACCTCTTTCATTCGCCGACACCAGGCAGAATATGTCTTGGCTGAGCATCATGTGAATGACTCAATAGCCACACTGCAGCTGGAACCGAGCTCATGAAGCGGCATTCGGGATCAAGCTTTTGGAAGACCAGCACCCAAGAGTGTGATTAGCATGTGAAGGGGTGGAGAAGCGCGCGGTTTCGCCCCGACCAAACTCCTAAATGCGTGCCCCAGAGCCTGGAACTCCGAAAGAATTCAAACGTCTCGAGCCCTCAGTGGCCTTCCCGGATCAAGCTCGACAGCATTGACTATGGGCGGAATCGAATTAGACTGACTGAGCGGATACAGCGGTGCTGGCGACAACGACGGCGAGTAAGATCTCGTCTCAGGCTGCTTCGTTCGGATCATTGCGTTGCGTAAAGATGACGAGTTCAGCTTGGTTACGGACCGGTTCTCCGTCGTTCCCTCATCAGGTTTGTGGAAGACTTCAGCCCGTTCCAACATGTCGGTGATCGCAGAACCAGAAGAGGAACGTTGGGGCGATGGGATCTAGAGAGTGTAGGAAGAGCGTTTGTAACCTCCAGATTTGTATCCGCTTCGATGGAACCCAACGCCCCAGCTGTAACGCCGAGACTGCGATCATCTCACGCGGCACTTTTCTACTCCAGCCCTGTCGCAGATTGTACCCAATTGTACCAGTCAAATTCGCCACCTGGGTCCATGTCCATATTTAAGCCGGAATCTGGTTCAATAGGGGGACCAGTATCGGCCCATAACCAAGGCACTCCACCAAGACCTGTAGATCCAGCTGCCGACCAGTCGGCGGAGATCGAAGCATATGGTGTCTCGAATGCGTCAGCAGCTTCAACTGGGCCAGAATTGCTGAATTCGTGTGGGAGTATTGCCGGAGCACTTTGCTTGTCCACAGAAGCAGAATGCGGTGCTGATGGACTATCCATGTCTGACCGATATGTAAAAGCAGATAGGTTGATGCCAGCGGGAGCACTCAAAGAGTGTGGGTCCATCAATGGGTCGGACAAAGCTGTATTGGAAAATTGAGGCATTTGTGCGCCGGAATCGGATTCGACCGGCACGGTAACAAGCTGGCGCCAGACTCTTTGGAAAAGTACAGCGCTGGACTCGTCCGAAGTCGTCGACAACGGGCTAGAACTCGATGGTATCGGCAATCCCTGATATTCTGTTTCCAGCATTAAAGCAGCGTCTGGATCTATTCTCAGACGATTGAGTTCAGCTTCGCGGTGCTTACGGACATTTGTCATCAGCTTTCGTAGCGGAACCCAGATACGCACATTCTTGTCCGTTGAGCTCTGGTTGGGAATGAGCCAAATGCTGTGAAGTGCAACGTACGCGCGCTCGACGATAGGGCTCCAAGAACGTCGACTCGCCTCGATCATTAGGTACACAATTGCATGCCAGTGTGTGTATGTCTGATAGATCCAGCGCCACTTCCGACACTGCTGGTCAGCATTGAGCGCGTGATTATATTCGGCCACCTCGATCGCTGAGACCAGCAACTTTGCTCTTAGCTCTCGTGGGGAATTTTCGCTGGGTGGACTGAAGAGGACGGGGAGAAAAACGATCAGTGTCATCTTGGCCATGACAAGCTTCGCAATTGTTACGCCCACCCAATATTCGATATTCCCTGCTTTTGGTATATATTGGAGAAATCCTTCCTCGTACTGTTGATAAATCTGGTTCAACAATATACTTTTGACTTCAACATTTGCTAGATCATCCTTTGAAGCAAGAGTCATGAGCTGTCTCATGGTGTCCAAAAGCCCTGCATGACATCGTGAGATGGACGTATCGGTGAGTCCGGTACGTTCTACCGGCATCACTTGGGATTCGGGTGAAATGTCATCAATGTTGATGTTGAGGGGAATGCGTGTATCGAAACTGCCACGGGCAATTGCTAGCTCAGTACCTTGGTCTTCTGACGCTCTCACATCCAACATGCACACGCACCACCACACTCGACGTCTCATCTCGACCTCATATGGTGTTAGCTGATTGAAATTTGCTCCATCTCTTTGCAGGCCCAGATACTGAGCCATCCTGATGACAATACCAGTCATCATCCAAACAAATCTCGGACTGTCGTGACGGCGTGCCAGGCACAGGAAGATAACGAGCGCCTGCACTAGGACGATGTCGGGTGAGTTAAGGAAGTCGGCTTTCGCAAGAGCGTGTTCCAGACCAAGTCGGTATTTGAGATTTAGATTGGCTTTGGAGGAGCCGAAGTTGCTCATGATCTGTCCGATTGCAAATCATTATCGCCCCACTCTACACAGTCCAGAATGTCTATGGCTATGTGGGAAAGGCTTACATCATCTTCTTCCATGGAGGTGATTGCAGCATAGTAGATCGCAAACATCAAGGCTTCGTCTGCAGGTGTGAGACGCGCAAAATCACCACGGAGCTCCCGGATCATATTCTTCAGGGTAGGCAGGTGAACGACATGCAAGATGAAGTTCACATTTTCCGCGTACACGTCCAGCAGGAATGGTATTTGGGATGGCAGCGGGTGAAAAGAGCGATGATCTGGGTATGTCTGGTTCAGATTTTGTCCAAAAAGAAACGCATGCCGTTCTATGGGACTTCGTTCAAGTTCAAGTGTAGGTGGAGATCCGATGACTGGTGCTTCATCTTCTGAGCTTTCCCAGTCGTCCTCTAGTGTATTTTGAGATTCGTTTCTTAATCCGTTCAACTACGTTGAAGATCAGCAAAGATATGGACAAGTCCCCGCAACAATTCAACTTGCCTCGTCGTTAATGCGCGACCAAAAGCCGCTGCTGACATATCGACTGTGATTCGCATCCTGAACGACTAGCCTGCCAAATTGCTTGTCTACACCAGTACTTTCCTGCTGTTCCACAACCTCTGTGATTTGGCCATCAGGTGATCCGATTCCTGATGAGCTTGCTTCCCCGGAGCTGCTGGCTGCCTGTGACTCTTTTAGCTGGCTGCTAAGCTCCTTAACCAGACTTTCAAGATTATGTAACCTATCCATTACTCTCTCGACTTCGTGTTCATCGGACTTTGATGCTAAAGAGGACGGCGCTGAAGTCTTGTTGACAAAACTTCGAGCCCATCTTGGCGGCCTATCGTCAGATGGAAAGACGCAGGCGATGTTCGCCCGACGGCAATTTGAGCAGGCCGGCGAGGCCTTATCGCAACGTACTTTCCGACTGCGACACACCACGCAGCTGCGGGACTTCATTCCTTTGGAAGCCGGGGCGATTCCTGAACCTGGTGAGCTCGCGCATTTCGTGGAGGTTGAGACCGAATCCTGCATTGTCGCGTTCAATCTTGATATTTAAGACATGACGCGTCAATGGCTTAGGGTCCGCGAGCTCAATGCGTCCTTGACCAAGTCTGGAGTCTCTGCAAAGAGAAATCAGAGCGTAAGACTGGATACAAGGAGAGAATGTCGTTGCCATGGCGCCTGACTGCGCACATCTTCAACCCGTAGTATTATATGAGCGTGTACGGTACAGGACATCTAGCGCTATATAGTTAGTTTTGATGGTTAGAGCCGTATTGAAACTAGCGCGATCAACGCCCAACTCTCGGTCTTCCGCGAACTCAAGTGTCACTCTCTAGCAACAGCAGCAACATCGTATAGGGCCAGGCCGATTATCAATTTACAGAATTTGGAGTAATTTTTGAGGGGAAAGCTGATTTTCCAGATAAATTTTACCACAGATCCCGTCGTTCAGGGTATTTGGTGTAGAATGGTACTAGCAGATATGGCAGGAATTGAATTTAAGCCTTGCTTCAAATTATCCTTTGGAAGTTTCCATTGTCCCAGCACAAATTCTCGTCTCTCTTGTGGGACTTGATGCAGACTGAACTAGAGGTGCTGAGAGGCTAACTTGAGACGATCATCGAGTGCTAGATCTTGACTCTCGCATACAATGTGAAGATGTTTAGGCGTGATAATGTTTAGGAGTGCTGGACCTGATTGGGAATCCCTATCTTCGACGATATCGGGTATGAACGGTAGAAATACATTACTTGGAGCGTTACGTCGAATCAAAAGCGAGAATTTACCATGCCATTACTTATTTACTGATAAAGAATTCCGTCTAGTGGAAGTAGTTGTCAAGAGAACTTCATCATTGATTGCCTTCGAGCCGAGGCGTTCTGAGTAATACGCCTGGATACCCACACCATTCTCAGATACACACATCGCATTGTATACCCGTACCTCTCTATCCAAGATTCACAAACTCACAAGCCTCCCAATGCCGACAATATGGGCATCTTGAAGCCGGCGCATGCCGTATGTCTGCCCGCAACATCAGTAATGGCTGCTCAAAACAGCTGATCCTATCTGAAGGCCGCCATCGCGAGGTTGAGGTCCTATGTACCTCCGCCCACCCGGTACTACTCGCTGCCCTCAAGTCGGAGGGCTGCTGTTCTGATACTGCTCTATGGAGACCAACAAGGCGAGCTGCGCGTCATTCTTACAATGAGGGCAAGGAGTCTGAATTCGTATGGGGGACATTCTAGCTTTCCTGGTGTAAGCATTCTTCTCGCCTCGAAATATACATCCCATGTCCCCGTGCTAACGCGCATGTTGCCAGGGACGAGCCGAAGACCTTCGTGAAAGTCCTTTCCAGACAGCGCGCCGTGAAGCCCACGAAGAAATAGGTCTATCTCGGGACGATTCTCAAATCCCTCCACCCTTTCGGATCGAACATCTATGCCAACTGCCAGCCAATCTTGCGCGCACGGAACTCGGAGTACGGCCTTGTATCGCGTATCTCTACCCAGATCCAGTTCTAGGCTCTAAGCCACCAAATGTAGAGGAAGTCATAATACCACAATTAGATGCTAGAGAGGTCGCTGCAGTTTTCACAGCCCCATTCTATAGCTTCTTGAAACAACATCATGGCTTAGACCATGTATCTGAGGACGCAAAAGAATTTGGTGTTGAGACTACAGCATCGCCAGCTCAATTCTACAGAGGCGCATGGACAGACTGGCATGAAGCGCGATGGCGAATGCACAGCTTCTACGTCCCAGTCGGCAATCAAGCCATCACTTGGTCTGCGCAAGATCCTTCGAAGACACCCGAGAAAGAGCCAGCAGAGCATAAACTCACGCCAGAAGGCGGTATAGAAAGATTCAGAGTGTTTGGCATGACAGCCAGGATTCTGGTTGACGCTGCAAGGCTGGCATTTGCCGAAGAGCCTGATTTTGAACACAACTCGGCTTTTGGCGATGAGGATATGATTGCGAGACTGCTGAAAGCGGGAAGACTCTCGCAGGTGAGGCGTAAGGGTGATGAATTGACAAAGGAGGACATGGTCGCCGCTGCCAGGTTATGAGCGGTCTCAGATACTCGCTACCCATTGCATTTGTCAAGACAGTAAATCAAACCCTTTCATCCCTACTCACCGGAGTTTTCCATTGGTCGGCCTCCATTTGATCTCCTTTCAAAGCCATAAACACAACGACAGTAATTCCATTCCGGGCTTCATCAAAATTCTCACAGACGTCACATATACGCTACTTTTGCCTTGCAGATCCAAGTTCACCTAGACCTTTTTTCGGTCACTTGAGGTGCATATCTCATCCTGTGTGACATTGAGTCTAGATCCTACATCGGCGCTTTCCCTTCTTATTTTCAAAATTCTTTGTAGGCGGCACAAGTTCTTAACAGATCGCTAGATAGTGCTTCATATACATACCTAAGCCCGAACCGAATCGAGCAGGAGTCCAGGGTAAGGATGTAAGCGGCGACTTTTGCTGGAAGAACTTGATGGGAAAAAATTTGCTGTACTACTATGCATTGATCAAGAGTACAGCCAGAGATATATTTGGCACAATATACTTTTCCTGTTCCTCTGATTGCCTGGCGACTAGGTTATTTAATGACGGTTTTGATCAATCGATCCTCTCCCTGCCTCCCCATAGTTTGCGAAACTGGGGTCCATGGCAAACTCATACTCCAAATCAGGCTGAAACTCATAGTACAAGGCTTCTGCCTCGGACGAATTCTCAAACGTATACCTTGCAGCTTCATCGTCGACGTAGACCTTTGGAAGCCCGTTCGCAGCAGCAGCCTCAACCATAAGTTGGACCTCACAACTTCGTTCCATGTTTGTGAAGAGGAACGCTGCCTCGTCGACTGTGGTGCCGACGGTCAGGATCCCGTGGTTCCGCAGAAGCATGCCTTTGCCTTTCGGTCCTAGAGAAGCTGCGAGACGTTTCCCTTCTTCCTCGGTGAAAACCACGCCGCCGAATTCGGGGTAGACGGCCTGTGCCTCGCCGTAGAAATACGTCACATCTTGATTGAGCATTTCCAAGGGTTTTGCAAAGGCACTCCAAGCCTTGCCGTAAGGCGAGTGCGTGTGGCATGCTGCGTGGACATCTGGACGGGCTTTGTGGACAGCGGCGTGGATGAGAAACCCGGCCGCGTTGGCGGGACGTGTGGTGTTTCCGCCCACGACTTCGCCTTCGTAATTCAGCAAAACCATGTCTGTGGCTTTGAGGAGGCCGAAGTGGCGAGAGAGCGGGTTCGTCCAGAATGTGTGGGGGTTCTCTGGATCTCGGACGGAGATGTGGCCGCTCATTCCTTCGGTGTAGCCTTTGCGGGAGAATACTCTGAAGGCTCCGGCCTGGACATGTTAGCCTTGTCAAGGCGGTTTTATCGTTGTGGTATCATCCCGGCCGAGTTTTGGTTTTGTGTGAACTTACCATGTGTTCTAAGATCCAGTGTCGGTGCAATTCGAAAGTTGTGAAGGAGGGGATTGGAGGGAGAGGTGTGCCTTGCATGATCATTTCCAATGGGGTTTTGGATTTGGTCTGCTTGGCTACGATCTCTGTCGAGTCTGGGACGGGCACTGCTGAAGGCGCCATCTGAGTGAAAACAACGGGTGGAAAGTTGAGTGTGAGGAGCTATGTACGGTTGGAAGAATGGGGATGTCAAATGCAAAAAAGGAAGATGATTGTCCTATATTGAATATCAAGTTATGGAAATATGGAAGTTTGGGAGTATTAGTATTTATACGGATAAGAATCATTATATTGATCATAGGGCGTCTTGATCGCCGACGCCTTTCTCCGATTCAATGAGCAGGTTCGGCTCGGCGTACCGCGATCAATAAGTGGGGAGGGAGACGTCCTTTGTACTGTACTTCCAAAAACGGAGGAAAGCAGCCCGAGCTCCTCCATCGGATCTCCGAGAAACCTGTGGAGGGCTTGGCTCGTGGTGACTAAGCATTTGGTTATAGACACACCCCAACGACGCTTGGTGTTGGTGTTGGAGCCGTCTCTAAATAGAACTAAGGTAGACTCGTCCAAGAAAGGCTCCACTGCGCGCGGCCGGCCCTCTCACCCCTTACTACTACTCCTTGTACATCTTAACTGTCATGGATCTCCGACTCCAGCAGAAGGAACTTTTGCTATTCCCATCACCATGCACAGCAATGGCTGAGTCCACGGGTGTTTGAAAGACCACCCGCTCAAAACATGCGCTTTACCATCCCCCGCCTCGCCCTCACAAGCTTCATCTTCGCCCTAGCGACCTTTCTGTACCTCACCTATCCCAGCCGCTTCGCATGGCCTCGTATACCTTCGGATGAATCTGCAGAGCACCAAAGGCTGACTACAAAGCCTCCTCCACATACACCGGGCTCGCAACCTGCCGCAGAAAAGTCGACAAGGCCGATTCCTCCCCACAATTCCACCGCTTCACCAGTTCTCCTGGAGTTCTGGCGGACATGGGCATCGCATATTGTGGCTGCGAAGCCCAGGATAGGACCGGTGCAGGTTAGTTGGGAGGCAGCGAATGTACACGCCGGGAAATTCGATCCATATGCCACGCGGGGAAAGCCAGTCAATCACATTGAGATTTCAGATCGAGATGTCAATTCTTTAAAGGGTTCGCACGCCCAGATTCGTGGGTCCTTGGAGGATTTCCACGTGGAAGAGGAGGTGAAAGGGTTGTATTCAGGGACGGGCATTGTGACGGTGGCAGGAGGAGAGTTCTTTGGTCCATCAGTTGTAGGGATCCGAATGTTACGGCAAACCGGTTCAACGTTGCCCGTTGAAGTCTTCCTGGCGGATTGGACAGAATACGAACCCAAAATCTGCGAAGAAGTGTATCCGGCCCTGAATGCCCGTTGCATCGTCGTGGCCGATTATGTCCTTCCCGACCAGCAAGAACAGCGCGTCCCAGGTCTCCCTTCGATAACTCATTTTCAGCTCAAGGCATTGGCGCTGCTCCTCTCCTCCTTTGCTCAAATCCTCTATCTCGATTCTGATAGTATTCCACTGGTAGACCCACAATCTGAACTCTTTTCCCGCCCACCGTACACACACACCGGGTTCATAGGATGGCCAGACTTCTGGCTCGGCACCGAGTCTCCTCTGTTTTACACGATCGCGGGAATGGGCGGAGATTTTCCCTCCGATCTTCCTCAGACCTCGAGTGAATCTGGGCAGCTGTTGATCGACAAGAGACGGCACCTTAGGGCACTATTGTTGGCAACATACTACAACGTTTGGGGACCAGAATACTACTATCCACTTTTGAGTCAGGGCGGAATGGGCCAAGGCGACAAAAACACTTTCGAAACCGCGGCAATCGTTCTGGGAGTTCCATACTACCGCGTCGTGACACCGGTCAAGAGTCTGGTAAGACAGGATGGAGGACAAACCAAGGGAAGCGGGATGATACAATTCCATCCAACAGACGACTACAGGAAATACGACAGAAAATCGACGCAGTCATCTTCAACTACCGTCTCCGTCTCGACAACAATAACACCAGCATCTGGAACAGCTGAAGCCACACAAAGACCCGCCCACGCGCCCCTCCACGCTTCCGGTTCAAGGAGGACAAGAAGAAGACGCCGTCAAGTATCCGAAGCCCTAGGCCCCACGGACCCCTCCATCCGCCCCGCCTTCCTCCACGCAAACACCCCCAAAATGAACGCCGGCCACCTCGTCGACGAGGGCGACCTCAACGACAAGAACACCGGCGAAGCGTTGAGACTATGGGGTAGCAAAGAAGACCAAGAAACATGGTTCGGCGTTGATCTCGAGAGAAAAGTTTGGGCGGAGATGGTGACGAGTGCGTGTGAATTGGAGCATGTGCTTTATGAGTGGGAGGGACGGGAGGATATCTGTGGGAGGTTGAAGAGGCATTGGGATGGTGTTTTTGCTGACTATTAGCGTTATAATCAAGGCTACAATCAAGGCTACAATTCAGGCTACAATTAAGGCTACAATTCAGGCTACAATTCAGGCTACAATTCAGGCTACAATTCAGGCTACAATTAAGGCTACAATCAAGGCTACAATCAAGGCTACAAATAAAAGGACATATCAAGTGACAAATCAAGGTTACAATTCAGGCTACAATCAAGGCTAAAATAAAGGGACAAATAAAAAGATTAACGATGAATATAATCTGGATTCTTCCTACTTCCTATAAAGATCCCTTTTCCATGAACAATATCTCAAATTCATAATTTTGTACAGCTGCTTGATCAAGCGAGAAAAGCTCTCTGATTCCGTTCTCTCTTGTTGCCAGATCTGGGCGACCGAGGCTTGTTTTCGGTTGGCAGCGAGAAGAGGAGGTTTGGAAGAGATGGGGAAGACAAGATAGATGAGCTCGAGATGCCTTCGCCATCACCGTCTCAAGCTCATCACCCGTCAAAGTCCTGACTAATCGATGTCTTGGGGAAATGTACCGACTCACGATACCTTACCAAGCGCAAAAGTGAAGAAGAATACGATCCCTCGATTCGACAAAAAAAAAAGCCAGCTGATAACAGGTTATTCATTGAAAGACCCGACATTGCCGGGTCTTCTCTGGGGTACAACAAGTGAATCCAGGGAAACCAAAATTAAAATATCCAAACAAAATAGCCTCCTCGCTACAAAACCCACTACCCCGCCGCCGCAACCCCACCCTCCTGAATAACAACATTCGCCCCCGTAAGATTCAAGCCCTCATTCCCAGCCGCATTCCCACTGATCGGCAGCGGCACACTCAACCTTCTACAAGCCTCCTTGTGTTCCTCTGGAACCTGCAAACCCATGCCGGCAAGAACATCAGGAGCCACAATGATAGTCGCCTGCATACCGGCACTAACATGCCACTCGACATGGCAATGAAGAAGCCAAACACCAGGATTATCAGCCTTGAAACGGAGAGTTAGGGTCCCGTTCTGATACACGTTCACCGTATCCCTCATCATCGGCGCAGCAGGTAATTTTGGTGTTGGGACGTGTATGATTTCGCCACCTGGTAAGACGATGTTGGGAGGGGCGAGACCGCCGTTGAAGGTGCGATTGATTACTTGAAAGTTGTGGCCGTGGAGATGCCATGGATGTGTGACGGGCGTGTTGTTTATGATTGTGATCTCGACAATATTGCCGTCGTCGATGACGTATGGGTTTACGTTCCCGTAGACTTCGGGTTTCGTGTTCCAATCCTTTCCCATTGAGAGAGCAGTGTACAGGGTCGGTACTTTTTGAGGAATGTAGGTCGAGTTGTTGATAGTGGCACTTTTGAAGCACGTCAGCGCGATCTTTGATTTTTCACAGCGGTATGACATCTCAATATCGACGGCAATTTGGAAGACAGAATCCCCAAATGATCATCGCCAAACATATCACCATGGCTATCATGTTATGGGGAAGAATCGAGGTAGGCTTACCGTGGAATCCCGTACGGCACTGACTTGGTGCGGTAGACAGAAAAAGAGATAGGCCGATCCACAGGCTCGAGGCGTGATTGAAAATGTTCCTCCAGCGGAGAGATTGTGATGTCGTCGATAGCTGGGAGTAGCGGGACAAAGTCCTTCACCGAACGAGGCCGGGCTGGGATTGAGTTTGCAGAGTAGTCGAGACTGGCCTGAGCAAGGGGCGTGCCGAGGTACACGCTACCAGTTACTGGATTGAAAGCGGACATGTCAACCAATGCAGAAATGTCATAGTTTTTGCTCGCATCTGGTTTCATGGTGACAAGAACATCGAATCTTTGACCAGTTCCAACGTGGAGAGTTTTTGCTGTTGTTCTCTTCGTGTAGACGCCGTCCATTGCTACGATAGTCATGTCGTGATCTTCGATGTTGAAGAAGAAGGCTGGAAATGCACCGATGTTCATGATGCGGAATAGATATGTCTTTCCAGCTGTCAAAATCAGTATAGAGAGTCAACAGTCGGGACTGGCCCCTACCTTTTACAGTGTAGTTTGCAGCCTGACCATCGTTGATGAGTACGCTCTGAGGAATTGGCTCTTTGGCCTTCAGATTGGCCGCGGACTGGTATTTTGCTAGGAGCCCTGAAGTTTGTGCTTGATACCAATCAGAAAGTGTCAGAACGAACTCGTCCTCTATTTCGTTCTTGTAAGGGGCGTTGGAGTCATGAATGATCATCGGTGCTCGTAGTCCATCCGGGTATTGGGTAGAGTCGTGAGAGTCTAGCTTGCGTCAAAACGTTTTTTTTTTCAAAGTTATGACATCAACTTACGGTACCAAAAGGATCCTGGATGATCCACAACGAATGAATATGTGAAGTTTGAACCAGTCGGTATTGGGCATTGTGTCACAGCTCCTGGTCCATCCATGATGCCCCTGAGGCCGGAGTTTTGGTGGACACCGTGCCAGTGCATAGCGGTCGTTGCGTTCCCAAGGTTGTTATGAAGTACCACCGTAATCTCTTCATTGACATTCGCCTCTATCGTGGGTGGAGGCCATTTCCCATTGACCCCAATGACTGGACGGTTGATGCCATCTGGTGCAGCGTTTACCCAGCTAAGATCAAAATCGTATCGAGCAGAGAAGGCAGTGGAAGAGAACAGGAAGAACGATGAGAGCAAAAGAGGAATCATGGTGATGTTCACCGGCAGAAGCAGGCGGGCAATGTGGCAAGGTAGCAGATATTTGTCGGCAGAACTGCTCTTTGGAATGGATGGTTAAGAAGAATTGCTGTTCGAGCTCGGCTTCCGTACAGAGCTGACCGGGGCAGCTGCAGACAACGGCGAGGCAGGCGCGCTCGTCTGAGTCTTCCATGGCGTTGCAGGTGGCACCTTCAAGATTCTGCATCTGAGGTTGGTGCCAACATATCTCAACAATTCCAATGCTGCAGGTGAGCTTATCATCAGGGCTTTTGCCGACATGGATCATGGAATTGCCATGTTCATAGACAGGATCGAGAACAAGGTTATTGTGAGCAAAGCCTCAGTAAGGAAGGTCGACATGCTCCAAAACTGGCATAATCCCATCTTTCGCATCTAAATGGCCCCTTGTAACCTCGATTCTAGCCTTTACTAGCTTACAGCCACATGGTAGGATCACCTGCAGCAACGACGATCAACGCAGGGTCGTGGAAGTGGTGCAGAGACGATCAGAGTCTGACTTGTCTGATACGGAGCCCGAGGTGCGATGGACAGGCCTCCGGCAAAACTTCCATGTTGTGGCAAAATTCGGGCAGGACGGAGAACGGTAACTGGCAAATCAGCAGTTGGGTCAGCAGTTGGGTGAGGAGGGACGGGATCATCAGTGCGTGCCATCTCTTGTAACGATGAGGGACGAGTTTGGGGGACAGGCAAGTGAGGGACATGCCTAGCGGGCGGTGTCATTGTCGCCTGAGAAGCAAGGCAGAACGGTATTGCCTCAGCTCTTGTCCTCAGGCATTACCTTAGCTCTTTTTCTCAGCCTCAGGCATGCACCTGACCCTTCTGTAGGATGGTGACGGTCCTCGGACGTTGAATGCGTCTTGAGACTTTGAGAGGTCCCGGGGTGGCCTAAGGCGAGAAGAGTGGCTGAGCATTCAACCGCCACAGTTTCACACAGACTGACCAACTCTCTCATCCGCCGTCACTCTTCATCCAGAATCAACCGCCGACTCCCTTGGAGCCATTGTGGACATCTCATGCGCAGTTCCATATCTTATTAGTATGCTGCCTTGTCTAGCACTCATCTGGCTACTGCCACAGCACGCTGTGGCTAGGCATCGCGTGCACAAAACTAGACAGTTCGCATGTACTGATCATTCTCTCGCCTGATTTCAGCAATCTGTAGTTTTTTTCAGGGTGGCTATCTGTTTTTTGTCTTCGTTGCGACGACTTTCCCTTTCGCACTCACATCATAATTGCAGCAATAAGATCTGTCTTCCAACCAGCATACCTACACAACCATGGTAAGTCCTGTGGTCTCTACCAATCGTTGGTCTGCTAATTTCGGTCAGACTTGATTCTATCCCGCTCCTCCTCCGATGCTAGCACCTCTTCTAATTTCCAGACCGTTTCTGAGAAGACGGAGGACTACGAGGACACAGATATAGCGTTCACTGCCTATCCGCCCTCTGAGGCTGTCGCACGTGAAAGCAACCTACCCACAATGTTCAAGGTTCCCATAACAAGGGACGAATTTTGCGGCGAGCTGCATCCATTGCCTGAAAAGGACGGTATTTTGGTTTCTGTAATACCACCAAAATAACCAAAGTCAGAGATCAATCATCTCCCTTATGATATCGTCCTGGTCATCGATGTTTCTGGCTCAATGTCGGGGGCAACCTTGAGAGGCTGGCCAAGGACAGAACAGGCACATTCATGTCCGTAGGAGAAGTGAGAGATGCGGCAAGTGGCTTGGTGTGTGGTTCTGCCTCCACAAAGAAGGCAGTTGAAACCAGGATGAGGCTGTCCAATTCTCTCCCACATGGACATGCTCAATGTATCTGCGGCGGCATGAGAAGTTTCTAGGCTGGTAAGACATTTTTTGAATCGCCAATAGGATCTTGGATTCCATTACGAGATGTCATTGGACCATGTCCACCACCCATCGCGATGACGATGCACAAGACTCCACAACAGTCACGAGCTGACACAAGCGATGACCAACCACAGACAGACATCTGCATTCGTCCACGCGCGCTCACCTGATGATGGATGTTGTCATTCCGCCCATGTTACTACATCGATTGGAGCTCTCGTTGGCCGCGTTTGCTGTGCCCATGGAGCCGCATCACTTGGTAGCACGAATCTCGGAAAAGGAAGAAGGCGCAGCTGCATGAACCCGGATCTTCTGAGGGATCCCTTTTCACTTCGCCCAAGTTTGATTGCTTTGTTAACATCAATCCCCCCCTAACTTCGTTCGTCGTTGCGCTCCACGCCTGCTTACATTCCTCGTGGTAACCTGTTTGCACTGTTTCAGATTCGCGTTCTTAGCCGTCCCGGCACTTGGGAATCTTTACCGTCAGCCTGAGCGACCTTTAAGCTTCGAGATTTTCCTTCATCGTGGACAAGGCATCTATCAACAACATCTCTCGACACAGTTTCATTTGCGATATCGAGCGCTTTTTGCACCTCCACCGCAACCATGACGACTTTCCTCACAATCGCCACACCGGACAAACAAGCTACATACACGATACTATCACTCCCACAACTACTATTTCCTCGTCAGACAACATCAGCTGACACACAAACACCGACGGATTCGCAAACATCAAGCACATCCGACACGCCGTCTTCGTCATCGGGAATACAAAAGTCGACAAACACAGCACCACCGATTCTGATCACCGTCTCAGGTCAAGTCTATTTTTGGACGTCGATGTCCGCTCTCGATGTCGTGGGTACACCTGTCACAACAGTGATGCAAGGAAATCCATCGAGACCGATTGCGATATGGAATGCTACACAGGTAAGAACATCTATTTCCCCCTTGTACCATCACATTGTCTTTTCCACCGACGACCCACGACAACAATGATTATAAAGGAGTAGTTTACATTCCTTGCGAAAACTGTTCGTACCAGAGGCAAGGTTGAACTGACGGGGGGCCTTGTCTAGGCACACGGCTACGCGGTAAGCAACACAGTAGGCCAATGGGCCGCTCTAGGCGTCCTATCCGGATTCGGCCTCCTCTTCCTCATCCTCTTCCTCGGCGAATCAATCGGGTTTCTCCGGAGGAGGATCCACGCCTCTTCTTCTCCCTCTTCCCCTTCTTCCCCTCCCTCCCCCAAAGACCGGAAATCCCGCGCTATCCCCACTCTTGCCGTTCCATCGGATCCTTCTGCCATCCCGTTGTCGACTAGGGATCCCGCTGCTTTGACGACGACGAAGGCGGCGGGTGGCAGGCAAGCGAGGAGGTTGTCGATGTATACGCCGGTGCCGTTGACGGGTTTACCACTTTCGGAACCGGGGGTTTATGATGCGTCTGGGGTGGAGGGGGGAGATGTGGGGGGTCAGAGGTATTATCATTCTAATGAAGCGGGGACGGGGGGTGGTGAGGGGAGATGGAACTGATCTGCCAGATATTTTGCGGTAAGGAGATTGGAGATGGCAGGGGCCGGGGGGGGGGGAGAGTTTGAGGATGGTTGGGTGGGAAAATGGGGTTTTGGGGATCTAAGAGAAGGTGTTGGGGGAAATATATGTATGGATGGATGGATGGATGGATGGATTCGAGTGGGTGAATATTACATACGAAATGGTGGATTTGTTGGTGATTAACTGATCAAAGCAAACACAGACCCGAGGCGAGGACCTTTTCATTCCCATCTATGGCACACAAGCCCCTCCCTCCTCGAACCGATACAATTATGCTGTGCTCCCACCGCCGGATCAGTCTCAATCGAGTCGATAGATCGAGTACGCAATAGTCCTTTCATCAGATCGGTAGTGTGGAGTGATTACTTCTACCTCGCTTCCCCCTCATCGAAGGCCATCCTTCTCGTTGTGGATAACATGAGATTCGTTGCGCTGGCTGTCGGTGTAGCGGTTAGAAGAGAAGAATACGTAGACATGTAATCGTGGAAAGATGCAAGAGCCGTGTCTGTGGTTGAAGAGTCATCTGTGACAACCGTACCGACGAGCTCGCTCAGTGTTTGGGTTCGGTTTGGCGCTATGAGGCGAACCGCGGTGGTGGTGAGAGTAGCGGTGGTGTGAATTGTACTTGTTTAGTGTATCGTGACGGTGCTTAATGTTGATGGTACCGTGGTATGGTCGTCTCGGACGACTTTGGCGCTAGCATGGTCTATGGCTGTGGGTGAGGCAGTGAAAACAGTAACTGTGGCGGTGGTGTAGAGTATAATATTGCAGGCAGCATTGGCTCTGGCTAGGAGGGCAGCGAGAAGGGAAACGCTGGTGTGCTTCATTGTGAATGCCCGCTTTCGTGAGAGGTAGTTGGGTTATGAAAATGAGAACGGTGGAAGAAGCTTGAGTATAGATGAGGTTTTTATACCCCAAGCGTCATCGGGAGAGCACGGTGACCATCGGAAGGAAGCATGATCATTACTCCTAGCTGCCCACGAAGTGATGATGACACTCAGCGACGTCCTAATCAGGACATTGTGGTACGCTGAAGAGAGTGAAAACACCGTGTGACCGACCATGAGGTGTCCGCTTCTAAATTGAGAATCCGAAGAAAGATTCAAAAGGCCTTCGATTGCGTGGACCAGTCAGCTCGTCGTTCCAAGGACACGAAAGCATATCCTCTCGCCAAGATATGTGTAAGCATGAACTCATGTCACCTACTTCCTTGTGATAACGACGACTTGGTAGCCATCGCCATCGGTGCCCATTGATGTGTGAAACTCAAGCCGCCACCGCTTAGAATGTTCCATGATTTCTTTCTCGTAGCAACGCTTGAACTCAGCATTTTCTCCTGTAAACTGGTTGAATTGCAGAAGGTAGTCGAGCGTTCCTATCGAGAACTGCTGGCGGAAGCTGCGATCCAGTCTACTGTCATACGGAAATCCCAGTTCGTTTACGACTTCCAGCTCGTGAAGCTGGTGCTTCGCTGGCAAACCGCTCCGCTGAAGATAGTCTTTGGCCCCATGGCGGAGCTTGATGCATTTCGCGATGCGCTTTTGGAGGAGAAGTTGCATGACTAGCCTTGCTCCGGGCCACCAGTATTCAATCCAGCTCTTCAATATCGTTCGACGGCGCTGATTCTTTCTGCGTTCAACCTCGTCGGCATCTTCTTCTTCCTCCCCATCCCCCTGAGTAATCGTTTCACCTTTGTTGCTGGGTAAACCATGGAAGTTAGGATCATTGGGTACATGCAAGACCAGCTCCTGTAGCGGAATCTGTCTCGCAATAAATTCCGCTAGCTGGGGCCAAGCATGCCGATTTCCTTCGTACCTACCATTCAGAATGAGCTCGTGAAGTCGAATTATTTTGATATGCTTCAAAGCGTCAGAAGGAAGTCGAATGAGATAACCATATGCTTGTTTAGCAGTACATGCCAACACCAATGTTTTGTCTCTAAAAAGAAATGGCGAAGACTCAAGCTGGATCTGTCGACTGACTAAGCGCAATGCCGAATAGACGTTGGAGAATGGTTTCAATTGAATACGCTTTTGTCCGTCATCGAGAGCACAGTCCACGATATAAAGACTGTTCGAGCGATTGGTTGAGATTGCCAAATGTAAAATGCTGTCCCTTATCTCTATCATATACATCAGGTGACTCTACCTTCACTACAGCGGCGTTGGAAGCTTACCTCTGGGAAGCCCCAGCAGAGACAGTCGAGGCTGAAATTGTCTGGTGGAGTACAATTTGGAGAGTGCCACAACACAGGTGGATTTACCTGAGGCACCTTCCCGCTTCGTGAGATTGAAGGCGTATTGAGCACGAACACGTTCGGGGTCCACTCTGCCAGCCTGTAAAGCAGTCTTGCGTTTCTCTCTTGCAAATTCTTGCGTGTGCTCATGGATAGCTTTTAGTGCCTTGAATTCCGCGGTGATAGGATGCGCGAAAGACACAGGGTAATTCAGCCTGAGCTCCTTCAGGAATCCAGATACTAGGGCCTGCGAAAGGTAGGACAGAATCTTCCAATCAAATGCACGGCGCCGCTTTTCCAGAACGGACGCCTCGCTTGGCGACAGCTGTGGTGGAGGAAACGTCGCTTCAGGATGCATTAGCAAAGACTCGACGGCCATACCTGTCATGTATCAATTCTCGTGCTCATATAAGTTGTGGTGTCGGTCAACAGATGGGCAAAGGCTGTTATCCCGGCAATGCTTGTCCTGAGTAAGGGGAGGGTACTTACGATCTTCTGTGGTCTCCTCCATCAAGTCGTCAGCCTCTAAAGATTCATACTGAATATGAGCCGAAACAGGATCATAAGGAACAGGAACCATTATACTCTCGATGCACATGTATTTCTGCATGTAATTGCACAGCCCTTTCCAGTACAGGCCATTTCGGGATATGCCAGATGCGACGGCGTTGGGGCTGAAGATGATGTGTTTGATGCGCCGTCGAACCTCTTTCTCATTCGTCTTGAAGTATCTAAGAGCTTCTTGCGGCGAGTCACATATGATGTACGATTTCGGTTCCTCAACCACAAGTCTCTGCCGGAACGAGCGGCTGCTGTAGCCATAGAATTGGTCGTAACCTGGGTCCGATGAGTGTGCTGGGTAGAGATTTGAGATTTTGTACTCGTCCATAGCGGCACCCTCCTCTTCTAGGCAGCGGAGTTGAATTTCATCTTCAGTGACCGCAGAGTTAGACTTGTTACGATATATCTCGCGTGATACTTCAACATCAGATTGCTCGAGGGGTCCCTTTGATGCAGATTGATGGTGTCGAGGCCGTTTCTCCACGGGATTGTCCAACCAATCTGGGGCAGCTCGTTTCCTCCACGCCGCTTCGGTTGCTTGCGCGAGGTCTGCATCTGCTTCTTGTTGTATTGGATCATGCGCATCGCTGGTCATGATGATATCGGTGATTGATGGAGTTAGGTGACGGCTACACAAGCCGAGTGGCCGTTAGGAGTTACTGTGGGAGTTGAAGGATCGACGCGAGACGCGTTCTTCTGCTAGCGCGACGCGGTAGAAATATACTATATATAGGTACTATATAGTGCAAATTACATCATCATCAAACCAGCCTAGAGGGAAACAATTATCGATCATCTGTTGAGGTTCAGCCCAAATCTTTGTTCCAAACAAGTGAAATTCGGGAATAGTGAAATTGGATTCAAAACTCCTCTATGGGTTAAAACTTATTCCCTAGACTTCTCCTTCCCAATATCTTACCAACTCTAGCCAACAAAAAGGTGTAAGCCGACAACTATATCTCAAGACTCACCCAAGCTTCCAATCGAAACTGTTATCTCGAAACCTCAAGACAATTGACAATGAACCGCCCAATAAGCCCACCACCAACAAAACGACAAAAACTCTCCGCAAGACCGGAGCCGCCAGCACTGCCCCTCCCATTTACACCCTCATCTCCAAACAGGGACTCCTCCATCCTCCGCATCTACTCCTGGAACATCAACGGCATAACCCCCTTCCTCCCCAACCCCCAAAAACCAATCACCAATTTCTTCAAACCGACCACGCAATCACCCTCTCCCACGCCCCCTTCCCTCCGCACTTTCCTCCACCGCCACAACTGGCCTCAAATCCTCTGTCTCCAAGAAGTAAAAATCGCCCACGCCGACACAAAATCCCAAGATCTCGTTCGAAAAGCCGTGAACCCTGTCAAATCCCGTGACTCCCCCTTCTCCGCAGGAGAAAACGAAGAACACGAAGAAGATGACGCAGGACCAGCGTACGACGTCTTCTTCACCCTCCCAACAGACAGATTCAACGCCCGCGGTCCAAGAAACAACGGGAAAATCTACGGCGTCTGCAGCATCATCCGTCGCGACTTCCAGCATACCTCCCTAACACGCGTCCGCGACGTAGATTGGGACGACGAAGGTCGCATCTCCATCATCGAGCTTCAAACACCTGGACCCAAGGCGCAAGAACTGGCAATCTGGAATATCTACGCCGTGAACGGGACGAGCAATCCCTGGCGCGATCCAGAGACGGGCGAGGTAATAGGGACGCGTCACGATAAGAAACTACATGTGCATGAACGGATGATGAGAGATTGTGTGTCCATGTCGGCGTCAGGCTGTAGAATCCTGATAATTGGTGATTTGAATGTTGCACCATCGGGCCTAGACGGGTATCCCAACTTGCGGGTATGGCCCGCTCAACACGTCAAGAACCGCGCCGACTTCAACGACAAGTTTTTGGATGAGAAAGGGGATGGAAAGGGGTTCCAAGGCGTGGATGTGTGGAGATTTCTAAGGGGGCGGGAAAGGAGGTATACTTATTTTCCACGAGGTGTGGAGTGGGGATCGAGTTGCGATAGGGTTGATTTGGCGATTGCTTCTAGATCGATGGTGGAAGGCGGTGAGATTGTGGGTGTGGAGATTTGGGATAGTGAGGTGGAACGTGGACCATCTGATCATGTTCCTATTAGTGTTGATATCCGGTTGGGGCAAACATGATTGAGATTGGCATGCCAGAAACTGTCCTCATTTTAGTGTCTTTGAGAAAGGATAGCATTCCTCAGAGATTGGTCAATCAAATCAAATGGAATGAACAGGGAATTTTCGAGGTCTTCAGGAGCGCAGCGAAAGCTCGATTACATTATCATTCGCCGCCGTACCATACGCGGACCAACAGATCTGTATTGAATTCGTAACGGTCGTCCCAATATGCCTTCTTCCAAATGTCTAACGCCATCACCTCAATCTGGCAAAATTCCCCAACGCCGGTCTCAAAATCTAGATGTCGAATAGACTGAATTATCGAACCCAAACATTACTGTCAAGCGATGCCATGATGAATCTATCAAGTGGTTGTGCAAGGCTGGCCATAATAGGAAGAAGGGTTATCGACAGCGGGAAACGGTCGACAATTGAGAATATTTGGTGTGATCGAGGCATTTTGCAGCATTAGAGGGCATGGCCAGAGACGTGATGGTAGTCTGTGAAGTGTTTTTTCAAATCGCAATCATGATCGCGTTCATGAAGTCAAAGCTTCACGCCCAAGCAGAAGCATCAGTCTCATTGTAGCTGCTTGGCTGTCGGATCTGCAGGGAGAGAAAGTCAGTCCACATCCTCTGGCAAAAAGGTTCGTTCCGATATCGATTAATTGATAAGAGCATCGTAAGATGCAAAGCGAGGTTCACGTACAGCTGGCGGTCGTCGAATGCCATGGTCCCTGCAATACTGCCTCATCCAGTTGACATTGCGCTGCCGCACTTGTCGCATGTACTCCTCTTGCTCCATCAATGGGTCCAATCGCTTCTTGTCCTCGTCCTTCGCTCCGAAACGGAGATAAACTGCATAACCCATTGCGCAATTAAAAGCGGCACCAAGAATGACAAGGAAAACGATGAGAGCGGGATCGAGCGCCATGCTGGATTTGACGTATGGGATTCGGGAGTGACAGTGCTCTGATAGACCAATATGTTCTTCGGGAGCTCCGGGAGCCGCGAGGTAAGGATTGTTATGTTTTCAGTAAAGTGGTTGCTGAGGAGGACTGATTGTCGCGTAGGCTGACTATAAACCTCAAATTTAATCAAGAATTCGAACACTTGCCATTATCGCGGTTGGAGGTAGCTGCAGCCTAGATATAGTTTGCTTGGTTGGATTATCAATTCTATCTCAGCCCTGGAGACTTGAGATCTCCACCCAACAGTCGGGGGCTTTCGCGAGCTTCGTACTCTCTTAAACCATTCCTCGTTGCGTTAGCTGGCGGATGAAGGCGGCTCCAAGGATGGCTGGCGGGGTTGGGAGCGTCGATACAATTGGCGGCTGGCGGCTGAAAGCGGAAAGGCGTCCTGGTCAGCATCGTATCAGACCAGGAAACCGTTGTACTTAGCTGATCCACACGACTCGTATTTTGTGACAAGTTCTCGCTCCTCGCAAGATCCGATGTCCCGCTCATAAGCTTACTGGGGACTGTCGTTGGTCTTTAATCCTGGAACCCCTCGGAGTCGGATTTTGATCTTCCGTATTGGCCAGGATAGACAAGGACGCCAATTGTCGTCCAACGCTTGATGTACCTCGTCGACGATGATCGAATCCCATTCTTTGGCCCACCACAATGCCGAGGCGGCTTGACATACCGCTCCGAAATGTGAGAATATGACCTGTGCCAATGCATCTTTTTCTTTGAGCAGGAGAACGAAGTGAATAATAGAAATGACTTCGATGAGATCCGTAGACCTCTAAAATTTGTACTTGTATTTTCATCTGAGAGGATTGTCTAGTCTTACATGGTGGCCGCCAAACAAGTCAATTGAAGTCTGTCACCTTCAGGCCCAGAAGCGCTTCTCCCGCCCAATGCAGGCAATAATAAGAGTATTCAGCACTTAAGCTATCCCATCCCGTGATCAAGCCAAGCTCCTCGCAACCCTGCATTTGGAGCAACAAAAAGGATGCCAGCATAGACTATTTGCCGAACGCCAACCGTGAGTGTAGCACTTTTGCTCCATTTCCATCTTCCATTCCCAAAAACAACATCGTCCGATGTTTAGATTCGAGAGAGATTTTTGCCGTTTTTTTAATTAGTGATTTTTTGGGTTCCTTCCCGGCACGTGGCCCGGCCCGGTCCATAACCTCCTTTGTGCCATCTTACGTGGCCGTGGGCGGATGTTTCTTCGAGCATCATCCTGTGCATAGCACAAACGGACCATTGCTACAGATTGAGAACTCAACAGACCCCGGAAGCATGGAATGCGTGCACCGAGTCATCAGTGAAGAAAATGCTTGTAGCGGCTTCTGCGGGACCTGGTGTCAGAATTTTTAAGCAAATGGAGGCGTGAATCAGTGATAGAGAGGACTGAATGAAGAAAAAGTAGTGTCGCAAAACCTTTTGAGGCACGTTCAGGCTCAGCCTTGCGATTTGCCTTGCGATTATCGGCGTTTTGCTTCGCTCATCTCGGCACCCTGTGTTCAATTGTCAGCTCAAGGCAACTGGGAAGAAGGCAGTCGGAAGTTGCGAGATTACTATGGCCTGCCAGGTGAGAGAACTATTGCGATTGCCAAGCATTCGGTAGTCGACTAAAGGGCCTCGTATCGTCGTACACTCCGCCATCAATGATTGACGCACCTCGGGGTCTATGCCTCGCTTCAAGTTGGATGAAGTGTCTGCTTGAGTTGGTATGAATTCGGGAGCACAAGGAGTAGGGTCCAAACCGCCATTCACACCGTTCGGTGTGGCTGAGCCATTGCTACCGGCCGTCTGCTTGGTAGCCTTTGATTTAGCTTTCTTAGTCTTGTCCGGGCGTTTTTCTCCTGGCTCAAAGACGTCGAGTGGAAGATCGTGGCTGGAAAAATTTAGTCACCATCGTTCGGATCGCCGTGAAACTGCATCAAACCTTCGAGTATGAATGGTGCATAACCCATTCATGTTCACGTCGTACTGCGCCCAATCCGTGCACAGTCGCTTGAAATCGGCGACCGGAAACGAAATGTCAAGTCGCTTCTTTTTCTCTGCACAAATTAGCGAATGTTTCAATCGTCTCGATTTCAAGTGTCTTGCCTCCATCTGTTCCGCCCAGTTCGAGTCCAACATAGTAGGTCGTCGTGTGTATGATCATATTACCATCGGCATCGATTTCTGGCTGAGTTGCTTTAGACTGGGCTCCGGCGTCATCACTTTCCTGATCGGCCAACACGGCTGCCAGTCCACTATCCTCCGTTGTTGTCTCTGCGATCTGATATTTGAGTTCGCCGTGCAGAATCTGGTCGTATTCTTCCTCGGTCTTGCACTTGTGTATGCGCTGGAAGCCTTTCACATACGGGTGTGCAATTGACACACCGGTGTCGGAATTTTCAATGTTACTAACGAGTCGGCGCACCTTTGATTGAACATGACCCGACCACACCTGCTGTGCTTCCTTTGAGCGGCTGGCGCAGTTCACACTCAAGTAGTATTTGTAATCCTTGGTGAAGAACGTATGCTTCTCGAACAGATCCTTCCATGACTTTTTCTTCGCGAAGATCTCAGTCATCAGAGCACTTGCGCGAGCCAGTTCCCTCATTATGACAGCTTTCGTAGACGTTGTAATGTTATTCGTGGCGCACATCGAAGGAAAGGCAGGGGTGATTACGGGCATAATATGACGTCGGTCGTTCCCATAAAGCTACGCGAAAGGATGAGCTGGGATTTTACTAAGCGTACGTGTGCATGCATACCTTTGGGTTCCACTCCTTTGCTTCAATGGTTCCCTTCTCATACGTCTTCAATTGCACTGGCCGAGGCCAGGGCCAAGTCCAAATGAGATGGAAGAACTTGCCAATGAGCACAGATCCGACAGCCATCGGGTAGAGTTGGCAGACCCGAGCCACCATCATGGCCCACGCTACACCGCCAGGGAATCCAGTTATGTTAGAATAGATCGCTCGCTCTGAGAACTTGGTTAGCAAACATGGAAGACAGCGAAGTTGCGCCCTGCTTACGGTTGGCCCAAAGTTTGACTGCGCGCAGTGCGTGGCGGAACGCTTTGGTATTCGGGACAAGCTGCAGAATCTCGTCTGTGACGCGGACTCCATTTATGCTTCGAAGATCGGTATCGTCCAGACCCCGAAGGAGAGTGTTGTCGGTCAGCTCGACTGTTGGTGCAACGCTCGTACTGGCGAGGTGGACATAGATCAAATCAATTTGTATTCCTTGGTATGTCATCTTGATGATCGGGACGTAGGCGTCTTGGACTGGGGTGCATTCTTCGATTGCGCCGTCCGGGGACATCTTCTCGAGAAGTTCTGGAAAATACATGAAGAAGTCGTCGCGAGTGACAAACTTTGGTCCTACAACGAGGGTGTCTATGTCTGATCCTGGACAGATATGTTAGGGAAGCTGTGAGTGCTAGGAGGAGCTTGCGCTTGCGTACCGGGTCCAAACACGCCTAGCCGATAACTCCCAAAGGTTGCGACTTTACCTCCTCCATTCTGTACGACTGATGGTGCCAGATTCCTCTTCTCGGCGACATGCTTCACGAAGGCTTCCGTTACGCGCTGGAAGTGGCGCAGTACTTCTTGCCGACGATTGGTGGCCTCTGGAGCCTCGAAGTTGTTTCGGGCCTTCAACTCGTCCATGAGAGCGTCGTTGAGCTTGATTTCGTCGCTAGTTGGGAGCTCGACCGATATAGGCGGGGTGGTACCCCATTGCTTGGGAGCTGCGCCAGACATAATGGAGGACGTGGGCAAGTTGGAGATGTGGAAAGGTCCAGAGGTAGCGGAGCTGTCGGAGGAGACAAAGGAAAGAGCTGGTGGCTAGGCGGCAGGATATATTAGGTTTTCATCATGCGCGCTGGTGTAATGCGCCGTGTACTGCTGACCCGGGAACGGGCAATTTCACGGAGATGGGGGGTTAGGTTCGTTCTTGTCACAGCCGGGTGTTTGGGTTGGTGGTAAGTATTACTGCGGGATGGCGCGGCGGAGTCGTGGTGGAGCACGTGACTTTCTATTCAAGACTACTAGCACGATGCACCGGAACGGAATGCAGGCCAGAATGCAGGCAGTTATGAAGGCAAGTATATCGGATTGAGCGTTCATCATTTGATTCTTGATCTTCCGCATGGGCTGCAGCTCTGCCTCTTCATGCCACGACAGGTTTTCCTGCTCCAGCCTTTATGACGGTGTCCGTCATCAGTCCGCTGCATATCAGCCTAAGCTGGACTGATGGCATGGAAGTATGCTGAGGCGTCCCTGTGCGTCCTCAAATTTCGACCCTTAATGGGACTGTGTCAGACCTTCGTTCCTCTTCTGAAACCTGTTTTGTGCCTTGTGTTGCGTTCTTCGGCGCCAATTCATTCATCGTCTGTCGGCATGAACGGGTTTTCAATCTCTTCGCTTCCATCAACAGGGGAGATGAGAACTAGTAGTGTTCCGCGGGCAACAATGAGACCGAGTGGGCGTTGGGCTTCATTGCCTTCGTCGTCTGTATACCGACATTAGTATCCCGTGTTGCTTTGAAGGAGAAGGAACCACCTACCGCGCATGACTTCTTGAACGTCGTCCAGAACCAAATTCATGAGCTGGTCAAACCCTTTTAAAGTGCCAACAACTAGGTGACGATCAGTATGACGGATTGCCAATGCCAGACTGCGCTTTAGTGCGCCACGTACCCTCTCTACCTCCATTGAATTTAACCTTGAGTTGCTTGTCCAGAAATCTATTGAGATCGATGATGTTCTCCTTCTTTGGCTTGTCCTTCGCATCCGCTCCAGCACCGCCTCCGCCTCTGCCACCACGGCCTCCTCCTCCTCTTGACTCGCCGCGTCCGCCGCGATTGCCCCGCCCTCCTCTGAAGTTGCCGCGCTCAGACATCGTATTTGAAGTGAGCTGTAGTTTGAAAGTTAGTGTTTGGGTGTAGAAAGCGCTTCGTCAAAGTAGTGCGGAAATCGAGCTTTGTGGTAATGCCAATCCGTTGCGCTGAACAGTTCTTCAAGGGCTCCCGATCTCTTGCGCTCGCACAGCTTAATGTGCTGTCACCTCACTGCATAGCTAAAGCAGCTAACTCCCGGTACGTCCCTCGCCAGCGGACTGTCAAGCTTGACCGCGATGCAGAACAGTGCTATGGCAAGTCAATCTGCTCCTCTTCAAGATGCAGGAGATGGGCGGGCTGGATTGTATCCTTGGGCAGGCCGGATTGTATCCTTGGGCAATATCAGAGATGATCACGTACCTATGCGTGTGTGGTTGTTATGCAACAACCTGAGATGGCGCGCAGGTCAGACAATACACAGTAGGTGATCATGAAGATCAATTTGGCGTACATGGAGTTTCGAGCTGGACGGTCATTGGTCAGTGAGAGTAGAGGGAGGGGTGGAGGCATTCCGGGGCGCGTTTCCGCGCTCCAATCCCGCCATCCAACATTCCGGCACGGGGCCCCCAGAGCCAGCCACGCAATAGGCAGTGCTCGCCCAAGGAGACGCCCTATCGAGTGGCCGCGTAACGGCGGCTTTGGCGGCCCGTCTCACAAGTCGTCGTTGCATCAGAACGGTCCACTCACTCTCCTCCCCTGTCATTCCGCCCTTCCAGAACCTGAGGCCTTCTTTCCCTCCCTTCGCCAGCGTCCTCTATTCCTCCTCCGGGACTGTCACTTCATCCTCCGCCTCTGTTCTGCCCTCCCGCCATTCTCCACTGCCATTATGGACGCCGCGCAGCTCTCTCATAGCGATCCCGCCCTTCAGTCGGCTTCGAGCGGCGATCTGAAGCGGAAGCGGACCTCCGAGGAAGAAGTCTCACCGCCGAAGGCCGCAAAAACCACCAACACTCTTGCTATCAACTATTTGGCTCGACAACATACCGAGGACCTCCCGCTGATCTGCAACGAAGATGCCCTGCCATCCATTCTGCGCCTACTCGGCGAATACCAGGGCGTATTGGAGCGACATGAGAGTATGGCCTGTAATTTGGGAGCTCGTCCGCTAGGCCCAATTCTGATCAAGAGATTTGAGAGATTGTTCGATGGACCACCGAGGGTTCTCAAAAATCATGGGAAAGAAGGAAACAATATATCATGGCTGGACGTGGTTGAGTTCGCGCGCAACAAGCCCGAACAATTCACTTTGGGCCAGATGAGCGAAGGCGCTCGGGTATGCCAATTCTACACGAAGCAATGCCGCGTGCAAATATCGGAAGAGGACTTTGTGTTGATATCATCTGGAATACCGCAGAAGATGATACCACCTCAGCCAATCGTCGAGGATGAAGAGAAGGAGCTGGGTACCCTGGAGATTCTGGAGAAGAATCTGAGCACCATATGCCATTTGGCGGATCAAGTGGCTGCTCGCACGCGGCAATTGAGGCATCGGATTAATGGGAGGAAACAGGCTATCCTCGAACGACGAGCCACCGAATCGGAAGCATTCTCCGGCAACTCTGTGAGTAACCTCCTGTTCGAAATGTTTATTTTCTGTCTGTTTCTTTCGGCATTGGAGAAGGCTTGGTTGTCACAACTGGGTCCATCATGTGTAAAACTGTGATTGAAGTTTGAATATATTGGCGTCCGAAGAAGAATTGAAATCGTGGTAGAGACTGATGGTCTAACAATTGCAGTCGCTGAACAAACCACATTCTGGCTTTCTCGCTGTCAATTCGCGAAGAAGTGTCGACGGCAATGGTAATACGATAGAGTTCAGCAAAACCGGTGCATCCTCATCGACACGAACCGAGCTCTTGAGCAAGTTCTTCTCCCAAGCAGATAAAGACAAGAGAATTGCAGAGAAATACGCAATCATGAACGGCACTGCTATCAGCTCACCTGCTGGAGCGGCTTACAATCCCGGCACCTTGGCACCGACAGGATCAGGAGATGTTCTCAGGGAACTGCACTCGAGACATGGCAGTTATGATGCATCATACGTGCAAGCAGGTCCTTTGCAGCAAGGCATCAGACATGAACAAGCCCCAACGTCACCTGGAAGTGCTGGCCACTCCGCTCAGACCTACGTTACACTCCACGGCCAAAGCCAGGCTACGACTCCTGCGCCAAAAGAGAAGGACAATGATGGACCGTATAAAAGTGAGATGGTAGCCAGGATGGAGACTCTGAAACGTGGAGATCGTGTTCTTCCCCCTTGCGATCGATGCCGAAGGCTTCATATGGACTGTATCAAGAATCTCACGGCATGCGCAGGCTGTACGAAGAAACACGCCAAATGCAGTTGGCGGGACGTGAGAGATACAGAACTTTTCGGCCCAGAGGCCGGCAAGATGCCTATCCCGAATGCTACGGAGGCAGACTCTGACAGAGAGCCGAGTGTTGGCTTGCGACCAGAACTCGAAACAAATGGATTTTCGACCGACACTGTACTGGTTGGTATGGCGTCAGCACGCGCATTGGCTTTGGAAGGGCTCCATGCCGCCGCGGAAGCCCAGGGAAGTTCGGGACAACAAACGCCCGAGGAAAGGAGTGTCCAATCTCCGACCGCGGCACAGTACCCTTCACAAGGTGCCTACCAGCAGCCGTCTCTAAAACCCCTGCGCTATGATATCGCTAGATTGCCATCGCCGCAAACGGAGACGGCATCATGACACAGCTAGAATGCGTGCAGGATAGCCACTGTCTTCTCGAGGAATCGACTGGACGCGGAGACAGCAGAGACAAAGATTTTTGAGATACAGTCAAGAGAAGAGAAGGTGAGGAAAAGATTTGGTGACACACAATCTACGTGATATTTTACTTCTACAAAGTATGGCAGATGTATTGGTACGATCACGAATCATATGATGCGAACCGGGGTTACAAAACTGTCGATTTCGAGCATGGCGTTGCGGGGAATTCGAGGGACCTTATCTTTCTTGCGCAGGACACTGCGCAGACGGACGGATATATAGTACGGATTTGATGTCTGATTCACACCAGGACACCGGGCTACTCCAGGTGCAATTTTTTTCGCTGCGGAGTTGGAGAGGACCCTGAGTATGTATCTGCGAATGTAGCATATACTCGGTGCGATTCGATGCACTGGTTAGGGACAGGACGGGTTTCGTCGTGCTGAATGCGTGTCAGTACGTCTTTGAACTTGTCTCCAAAACGTTTCTTCACGATCAGTCGCGGCCTAAAGGGTAAGACGGTACGACGAACGTGAAATCATTGTAATCACTATGGGTGGTATTTAGCTTGCTGAACATGGTGTATAAATACAAAAAAGGACAAATCAAAACCGTGGCAAGCAAGAAGCTCATCAGAATCTACCCTTATCCCAAAAACCCTCTCCGAGAATTCCTCTCCCTCTCCCCAACAAAGCACTCAAGCCGAACGGCCTTCAAAGATACCTCGACTCTACTGGCATTATTCTCCGCACTCTCAACCCTCAACCTCCACTGGCCCCTCCTAACGATCCATTCCATCTCCCTATCAACAAGCCTTCCCTGCTTCCAGCTTTTTACCTTCGGCATCCCCAGTATGAGTTTTTGCTTCGGACTGGGAAATGTATCGTCATCTTCCTCCTCGTCATCATCATCGTCATCAGCATCATCGCCAGTGTCCCACTCGATGGCGCTGCCGTCGACGGTGATGAAGGCATCCCGATCGATGGAGACGCGGACTTTCTCGCCGCTGATGCCGCTGTGGGCTGGTGAGGCGGGCATTTTGGCTATACCGCCGCCACTTTGTAACATCATCAGACCTAGTGGCATCATTGCCGGAAGATTGAGCTTGTTGGCGATGACTGAGAGCAGGGATGCTATTCTTGCTTTGGTCTGTCCGTCAAAGGAGGCTCTCATAGTTGATAAATGGAGTGTAGTAGACTCAGAGGCGGAGATCTCGAGGATCAGGTCTGCCGGCGCGTTATCGATATAAGGACGTTGGTAAGTGATCCAGCCTGTTGGCACCCCGGTGGAGATACTGGGGGCGAGATTGTCGCCAATTGGGGTTGCTGAGTTGGTTGAGTTGGCGTCTGCGGAGAAAGAGACACCTGATTGTCGAACATCCTCGAGTCGGAGGATGATTTCGTTTCGCTGACGGAGGAGATTGAAACTCAGTTCGGCGGGAATGAGTTTTTGTTCCAAGCCTTTGAGGTGGAAGTAGCGGGCGTCGCGGAGTAGCTCTGCTCGGTGAGCGGCATCTCGAACGGGGAGGTCGTAACCTTGTAATATCTTCAAAAGATCTGCAAAGACGTCTCCGGAGCGATTTGGAATGGAGGGTGGGAGAATCGAAGGAGGACGTAGTAAGGTCTGACGGTCCAAGCCCGGAAATACTTCGCTCGGCGTGCTGAAAAAGTGCGCAAATCCTAGGGAGAAGAAGTTTGGCGAGTCACCAGGAGAGGCAAAGATGTCGCGAGGAATTTGAAAATGCCTATCTCCGACTTGAATGAAGATTTCGGATTTGAACAGTTGCTGAGTTAGTCGTGGCACTACGGAAAAGTCAGACTCGGTCACAAATGACGTGCAGCAATCAAAACTGACAACTATAGAATTGTGCATCCGCGAATAGTCTGACAAAGTGTTCTCCATCTGTCGGTTTGACATAGTAGCCTTGCAGATGTAATGCGATGTCCCTGAACGTCGATGGATCTCTGTCGATGTACAGTGTCTTAACTTGGCTCGCTCGGCCGCCCGTCTGAACTAATTGCTCCCCAAAGTAATGCGAGAAATATGAGGGTGCTCTAAACTGTCAGCCTACAAACACGTAGCAGTAGAGGCAAAACTGACCATCTGATGATATCGAAGCCCCTGACAATCTGAATAATTCAGAACCGATTTGAATCGGAAAGACCTTACCAGCCGGCAGCACCGTCGTTAATTTAGCCGATACTTCTGCGATTCTACGTTCTTTGTTGAGATCGACCGTCTCATTCTGCTTCGATGAGGAAGGGTTCATTCTCTCATTGTCCTCCCCACCTTGCGACGGATTCGACACATCGCCATCCTGCGAATCGTCCGTGCCTTGATCCTGCGCCTTACTCTTTGATGCGCGAGCAGATTGTGGTTCAGACTGTTTACTAACAGAGGGCCGTTTGGGTTGTGGAGGATCCTGCGCATTTCGCGGCGCATCACTAATTTTGCGCTTCATTCCAGCTCTTGTATTCATCGAATCTGAGCTCTCCCTGCAAGGAGGAGCGGGAGCAACAAATTGTTGTGCAGAGAAAGTTGAGTTCATGCCAGTGCTGTTCCCAAGCCCCGAGGCACTCGGCGTTCTCACAGGAATCGGACTACTGAACTCGTTCGTGGTTGGTAATTGCGTTTGCAGCTCTTGCGACAACTCGCCCTGAGGTTCGTAGAACGTCGCAAATTCTCCCAAATGCATGGAACTATTCCAATCCCATACCAAAGGTCCTCCTGGTGGTACACCGTATCCACCTAGTTGCGCAGGATGTCCGTAGTGTACGTCTGAGGGATTAAAAGTCCCTGAAGGCTCAAGGTCGCCTAGAAAGCCCCCAGTCAAAGTGGTCCTTAACGTGGAAGGCGAAGTAGGGTGCGATATCGTGCTTTCCGAAGATGCATGGCCGCTGGGATGAGCAAATGGAAGGTTTGCAGCGGAATTTGTTGTACTTGAAGGTCGCGTGCTGGCGGTCTTATTTCGTCTCTGGTTCTGTCTGAGATCTGTCATTGACTGTCGGACGACAGATAGACGAAACCCAAGAGTCGTGGTTTTCCCACCCACTGGGTGAGTTGGTTCTCGAAGAAGAGATGCAAGCTGCGGACTCTGAAGCTCGTCAAGGCGGGTGTCAAAGCTTGGGCTAGTAGACTCTGCCTGGCAGGGTTAATTCTAGGGTAGCGCTGATGCGTAACGTAAGCCGAATGGACCGAGTTGAGAAACAGTGTAAAGGCTGTGTGTCTATATCGATGGAAACGGCTTGCAATCGAGTGAAGTCAGTGTAGATGGGAACTACCTCGTACGATGGAGAACGAAGTCGTACTTGTAGAGAATCACCTCAGCTCCTCGAGACAAGACAAGCCTACCAGCACCGCCTTGATCATCTCACTCAGGGGACTCTCAGGCAACTGCTCCGTTCGTAATCTGACGAGAGAGCTCATCTTCTTGTCGAGTCTAGTGTCTTCTTAGTACGGTGACTCGTGAATGAGAGAGACGGACGGGGACGGGCTTTCGTGGAGAGCTTTGACTTCTCTGACTTCTCCCGAGTCCGACGTTGTTTTTGCACCAAATGGGACCAGGTGGCTCAGTCCATCGATCTCGAGTTGATTACCCATCAGCAGTCTGACTAATGGCTCGCTCCAAGTACTCGACCGGACGACGATGCTTGTTTGTGCAATCGGCATCGCCAACCGAACCGGCGTGCTGCTCATCCTCTTGCCACCTCGTCGTCCTCGGAATCTGAATCGGATCAATACCACCACCACCACAAGAGCAACGAGACCGCAAAGATAACCCGATCCGGTCTTGAGGTGTGAGAGCCGACACATATCTCAAGAAAAGCTGGCCACGGATGAACTATCCATCCGACGAGCAGGCACCCTCATTATCTCGAAGATCGAACAAATAGGACCAAGCGTCATCTTTCTCTTCTAGATGACTCCCACCTCGTCCGCTTCTAGCCCTTTAAGACTTCTGCTTGCTAATTCGTTTTCATATTGATCGACAGTACTTGGTGCTTCCTGTCGGCGTCCCCGAACGAAAGGCAGAATTAACGTCCGGAGTAACGGCACGGTCAACACTACTGCGTGAACAGTGTAAGAGTGGGAAACTTGTTGATCAGGCAACACCTTTGTAACACCGAGCAGAAGATTCTAGATTTCAATGTCGCCCACAATAGGTACACATGCTTCGACACTGGAGCAATTGAAGCCAACTTTGGTTGTCTCGAGTCCCTATACCCTGTCTATTTCATAGGATTTTATAGTTATCTATATTGAACATGGCCGACCGCGCTCAGAAACGATAATTCCCCGAAAAGTCCCAAGCAGTTGGGGAAGGGAGTACACCCATCCACTCCTCTTGACCTAGCAAACACACATTCCATCCTTGTCGCCCAACCACAGAGGAATGCCAAAAAAAACCACGTTATCGAACATACCAGGTAAACTCCCATCATAGACCCTCGTCACGTTTATATCCTAAAAACCCAACCGCCCGCCACTTCTCCACCGCCAGAGCGCAGACACAATGACGCCCAGCAGACCCAAAAGCAACGCAAACCTCCTCTTCAACCTCGCCGTCATCTCAGCCTGGCCAGACGTCAACCAACTCCTAGGCATCTCATGCGGAAACGGCAGCTCCGGAACCTCCACCCCCAAAATCTCACAAAGAGGTCCCCACCCATCCCTAACATCGAAATAGTACAACTGCCCGGGTGGCACAACTCTCCTCACATACTCCGCATGCCTGTCATACAACTCTTCCTGATTCACTATCGGCCACGCGTTCGCCGCCGGATTTTTCATCCCCACAGCTTGCGGCACCCTCTTGTAGAACCCCAGGCTGAAAGCGCAGAACCGGCTCAACGAGGGCGACAGGAATAACAAAGGGTGTGTCGAGAGTTCATGTGTACTCTTCCAAAGCGCAGTATAACTAACCCACCAACTCTCCCTCTCCCTAACCGTACAAATGACTTTGGCATGCGGGTACAACTCCAGCAGTTCTCCGATGAAGTAGCAACCGGGTTGATCCGTGCTCGCCACACAGCCTGCTGTGAAGGTATTCAACAGGTCGAGAACTTGTTGGCGGTCGGAGTGTGTGCGCATGGGACAGCACGAAGCGAGTGAGAGAAGTTGGCGCTGTCGGCTAGGCGAACCCATGTAGGAGTCTCCGCCGCCGTCCCAGACGGGGCCGTTGAGGAGGATGGAGAGGGCGCGACCGGTCGATGTTGTGCCGGTTCGTGGGAGGCCGCAGGCTATGACTTGGAATCTCGACGCTGGTGCCGATTTGCTGGAGCTTGAGGAAGCCATCATAACCAAGTGGAGTGATTGAGCTCGGTCTGAGTCGCTATCGCGGATAGTGGATGTACTGCTGCAGGACTGCTGTTGTACAACTTGAGGACCGTAGGTGTAACGATAACAAAGCCAGAAAAGCAGAGGTAGGCAAAGGTGGTATTCACAATTCATAGAGAAGAGGGGCAATGGTATGGTTTATGAAGTGTGTAAGGGGTGTTTCATTTAAAGAGGGTGGGGGCCCCGGTTATATAAGGTAAACTACTAAGGTAGTAACTTCCTAGTTATTCTATA
>QWWL01000053.1:0-35818 GCA_003689335.1 Venturia asperata
CTCTCCCCTCTCCCCTCTCCCCTCTCCTCTCTCCCCTCTACCACAGTAGTATCCTCCGAGCCTTTGCCCAGCAACGGATTCGGCCTGTTTGCACCTCTACTTTGCACCACCCTCGCCATGCCCACGGCCAAGTTGTCTGCCTTCAACTCCACTTTACAGCTCATTCCGGTCCAACAAGCTCCCCGCCGTCCATGATTAGGGCACAACATTCATCTGCTAACGAGATGAAATGAGCAACTTAAGATCATCGTCGAGATGAGCAACTTAAGATCAGCGTCCAGATGAGATGAGCAACATCACCGTCGAGATGAGATGAGCAAGGTCATCGTCGAAAGGCTCTCCGTCATTATTTAAATAAGGTGGAAGATTCGACCGCCTGGTCTTTGTGCCGTCGAGGATCCTGGTCGTCTCGGGCTTCTGCTTCCAAGCCTGCCGATCCATGAGATCCACCCCGAGCCGCTATCAATCCACGCTCCACGCTCCACCTGACGGTCCTGTTCAAGGTATAATGTGATGAGCTGCTCCACTTACACTGCTTAGTTGCGCGTTTAGATAAAGCTGCCATCGCAATGACCAACCATCGTCGTGAACCATGCATCAACCACAGGAGACCATTGCTTGTTCATCGAGAGCATCATATCCGTCGAAGAGTCGGCACCGATACTCCGCTCCACTTCAGCTTCCTGTGCCCGTCGCATAGGTCCATGAAGAGAAACCATGTTGACTCAATACTGGCTGCCACAAAAAGCCTCGTTCGAAAATCAGCCTTTCGTCTCACTTCCCAGCCTTGCAAACCACACACAGTCTTTCCTGATTGGCATGTTGGCCCAGTAAGTAGCTGTCAGTCCCGAAGAGGCGCGTCGAATGCTCCTTCCCTGGCCAAGCTATAATCCTGTGTCCACCACTCGTCCTTGACCATCGTCTGAATCCCGCATTGAACGTTGGAGCAAAGATCGGGATAGATACATGGCTCGCAGTCTGACTTCCAATGAACGTCCGAAGCCTGGCCCACGCCCATCTGGACTTGAGAAGCTTCAGATCCAACAGACCTTTTTCTTGGGTCATGGTGCTGTATTTCCACGTCTCTCCTTCCTCGCATCTTTACACAAACTCAACAACATTGGAAGTTGATGGCCACTGCTGGCGAACAAGGTGCTCTCGCCTTAGCTGCACTCGTGCCTATCGAGGTCGACTCCTGCCTTCACCCCAAAGCCGAGTCCCCCGATGAGTCGGAGTAGCCATTCCATCATCTGATCTCTAGGTCTGCATTCCACATCAAACTCACTCATACATCTTTTTGATCACCGCAACATCGACCGATTTCATTTTCGCTCAACACAAGTCAAAGACTATCGCGTAAGCTGGCATGTTAAGCGCCATACTAACGTCGCTAACACTCTGATCAACGCAGACGAACTTTCACGAGCTCCATGTCTACGCCAGAAGCCCTTGAGCATGGGCTAGCAGTCCGAGACACCAACCGCAACGCAAGTCCATTACAAACCCCAGGTCCACGTGAACCGCACAACGTCTCTGCAAATATCGGCAAACGAAGAGCATTAGCGGGGCCATTGCTGTCGAGTCCAGCGAGACAAGGACACGCAACGCGCATGGCTGAGATCTACTCCAATGCTAGAGCAAATCTTGATGGCATAAGCGAACTCAGCGCCTCGCCACGACGCTATCAGTCTACAAAGCCGTCATCTTTGGAATCTGGCGAGGTCAAATACCCAGTTCTGCCATTGAAGTCTAGATCAGCTTCTGATCTAGACAACGATACTCTGGCCTGCAATGCCAACGGAGACAGTGAGTTTATCTTTCCTGTGTTGAGCTGGACGCACGGCAGTGCCCTCGGCTCGCCCCAGCGAGGACGACGACTGTCCAGAGATGCGAAAAACCACAGCGTGAGGACGCCGCCATCACGCCTCTGCCCGCTACGCCGCGACGTGCCATACTCTACTGAGACCCTCAAGCCCGAGCGATACTATGCAAATCTCGGTCGGCCATTAGAGCCACCTCAAAGCGATAGTGTCTTATCAGAGGTATCCTCCAAATCTGAAGGCTCTTCAGCATCCTGGACAGGGGATTCGGAGTTCTACTACTCCAAGCCGCAGCCTCTTCCACTGCAACAGCGTCAGTGCAGTGTGTCCGAGTGGCTGGAACGGCTGCCGGCGAGCTTGGAGAAGCTGGGACACGCAGACTCGGGCACTGACGTTGAGAAAGCTGCCGAGGACGTCGAGGATGATGACGCACAGAAGGACGGGCTTTCCATGTCATCCCTGAGCCCCCATGTTGAGCTACAAAGAGGCACTGTTCGACGTCGTCGCGTCGAGAAACAGGCCAGACAGAGGTGCGCGAGCTACGATGATGAGGACATTTTTGGTAGCAAGGAGGTGCTGGAATAATGGCTGTCGGGATATCGGCAGAGGTGTTATTTCTGGACGAAGGAGGGCATAATGTTCATTATGTTGTTGATTCCTGGATAGATTTTTTGGATGAGAGCTTTCAAGGTCGCTTGGTTGGGATATGAGGTATCGTGAGCATAAGAAAGAAACCTGTGATAGACTTGTGCGGCTACGTCAGGTGGATCGATGTCCAAGGAATCGAGTGGGCATCAATACATAGTTACCTTGCCGACAAGGCTGTATAGAATAAACAAAGATGTAACGCTTGCCTCGCTTTCAGTGACACCGTTGATGAGCAGACAACGTATGGCTATGCGGAGATGCGAACAAGCTGTAGTCTTGCTGTGGACGACGACCCTGTGAGAGATTATGTATTGCTTGATTCACATGGAGTTTAGCAGGGAACACCGACATTGATCATCAGTCATCGTCAAGTGCCCATGCCCATTCCAATCCTTGTTGGTGCGTTTGCTTCTATCTGATCAATAAGCTTCACCACCTCCTCCCTCTCTCTCCTTTTCAAGAACTTCACCATCATTTTCGAATTCCAGAGCTTCCTGGATGATTCTGACTCCACTGCTTGCTCCAATCCTTTCTGCTCCGAGTGCGAACATTATCTTGGCGTCTTCGTATCCTCGGATTCCACCTGAGGCCTTGACTTTCATTGCTTTCCCTCCGGTACTGGATAGATATACGCAACATGCTCTCATCAATTTGATGTCGTCAGGACTTGCGCCGCGACCGACGAAACCTGTCGATGTCTTTATATAGTCGAATCTCGCTGCGTGGGCGAGGACGGAGGCTTTCATGATGTCTGAGCGGGAGAGTTGGGACGTTTCAAATATCAACTTGAGTATGACCGTCGCGGAGAGGGCGCGCAATTGCTGTAGTTCCGAGTGGGCTTCATTGTATTGACCTAATTGGAGATGGGTGCGATTCAAGACTATGTCTAGTTCTGTTGCGCCAGCGTCGATTGCGGCGGCTGCTTCAGAGAGCTTTGAAGCTGTGGAGTAGGTGCCTTCGGGAAATCCGATTACGCAGGCTATGCCTGTGGAGGGGTTGTCCTTGAGTTCTTGGGCGGCTTGGGCGACGAAGTTTAGGCGGATGCAGACGGCCTTGTATCTTCCGTCAGCACCGTGAACATTGAGCTGATGAAGGACGCTCATACGCCGAAGACGTATCTTTTTGCCTCCTCGCACAAGGTCGCTATTTGAGAAGGCGTGGCATCGAGCTTGAGGAGAGTGTGGTCTATGTATGCGGCTATACGTGCTGGAGAAAGGGGTCCTGGTGGAGATGGGTCTGCGTGGAGGTCATGGTGATGGAGGGCATTCTCTGTAGCAGAGAAGAGCGGGGGCCAATCCGGCGTGGGTGAGGCAGTGGGCATATTGTACAGTGCATCTACATGATAGTAATCGGAGTTCTGGACTGAAAAGGATCTTCCACTTGGTCTTGGCTGAGGGGTGAGGTTATCTGCGACCTCAGAGCTGCGCCACTTTATCACCGCCATTAATCCTTCATACCTGACGTGCCTGTTGCATGCTCGAATGGCCAGAACTGTAACGGCAATCATCTCAAATTCGTGGCCCCTGTACGAAAAGGTAAACCAAGCCACTAAGAACCCATCAGCCCGAAGCTGCTCTCTCACCTTCAACTCACAATCGGCGACCCCCGGTGTCTTGAGGTCACTGCGGAAGACAAAGCACGGGAAGCACGGATGGATTTGTTGGAATGGACAGTCCGAGATGCTGGGGATTTGGTTGATTCCTCTGTACCTACCTACCTTCAAGGTTAACAAAGAGAGTATTGAGATGCTGCTACCCGGCCAAATTCCTCCAATCATGCACACGATCACACCAAGATAGTATGCACTCGCTCTCCTCATACTCACCAGTGCAACCTATGACCACGTCAAGGCTGCGACGCACTTCTCATATTGGATACACCGGTATGAAATTGTTGACAATTGGTCAAATGGTTTGGCGACTGGAATGACAGTGTGACGCTTGCACAGCTGCATGACATCGGCAGCCATGGTTGCTCACTCAATGACAAATCTCCCAGATGGCATTCGAATATCATGGCTTGCCTCGAACAAAAACGTGGATACCGCAGAGACAAGGAGTTCCAGCAGAGTCATGAAAAACGTCGCGTATGAAAGCAAACCTGGAAGTCACTAGGCCAAGCTCTCGAAACGCCTCAACCCTAAATTTCATTTTGCGCTACATATTGTCAATATTTGTTTGTGCCATTTGAGCTTTTCTTATGCCTCACGCGTGACTGCATGTGGTAGTGGATAGTAGCCAAACGATTGCGTCCTCGCGGAGCGACACCGCTAGTAAACCATGTGGTGTCGGGTCGTCCCTCATTTTGAAGCTGCCCAGTGTCCATGACTAACCCTCCGACAACCATGATGAATTCTTCTCAACCCGTCAGAGTCGCAGTGCTCGACGACTATCAATCCCTCTCCGCCCAATTCTTCTCTTGCATCTTCCCAGACCGTGTCCAAGTGACATACTTTCCAGAAACCCTGAATACACGCAACGATGTCCAACTAGCTAGAGCTATCGAGCGTCTCCGGCCTTTTGAAGTCATCAGCTCTATGCGGGAAAGGACCTCGTTTCCAAAAGCACTTCTCAGCCAGCTCCCATACCTAAAACTTCTCCTAACAACGGGAAAGCGCAACGCGTCAATTGACCTAGAAGCATGCAAAGAGCTAGGTATCGTAGTGGCTGGCACCGATCCGCGACACGATTTGCCCAAAGGAAAACACATTGTGCCCGATAGTACAACCACGCATTGCTGGGCCATGATTCTAGCTTTGTCGAGGCACATTGCAAGAGACGATCTTGTGGTCAAAGCGGGCGGATGGCAAGGGCCTACTCTGGCCACTGCAATCGCAGGCAAGACACTTGGTTTGTGTGGCTTGGGTAGGCTTGGTACATCTTGTGGCAGAATTGGTATAATGGCATGGGGAATGAAGGTCATCTGTTGGAGCAGCAACCTGACACAAGAGAGAGCTGATGAACAGGCCAAATCTGTCGGTCTTGAAGCTGGGGACTTCGAAGTCGTCACAAAGCAAGAGCTGTTTAGGCATTCGGATGTCCTCAGTGTGCACTACGTTCTCAGTGAGCGAAGCAGAGGACTGGTAGGCGCTCCCGAGCTGAGTTTGATGAAGTCGAGTGCTCTGCTTATCAATACATCGCGTGGTCCAATTGTGGACGAGAGAGCCCTCTTGGAAGTTTGTGGTAATGGCACTATTGCTGGTGTTGCACTAGACGTCTTTGACCTTGAACCTCTGCCCAAAAACAGCGAATGGAGGAGGAGGGCTTGGGGACAGGACGGGCGTTCAAATGTCCTGCTTAGTCCTCACATGGGTTATGGTGAGAATGAAACCATTGAGTCTTGGTACAGAGAGAACTCCGAAAACCTGGGTCGGTGGATAGAAGGCACGGCTTTGACAGCACGACTAGATTAACACCTGAGACCTGCTACACTGCTGGTTCCCCTTCATCCTTTTTAATACCACACGAACTCGGTGTCCTGCTGACCAAACCCATGCGCCGCCTGCAATCCAGTCATGTTCTAAATACATTGCCGAGGCCTTGTCTCTCGTTGCTTCAAAGGCCTTATCGAGGTCCCTTCTCGCCCCCTTCCTGTATCGAAATTTGAACCAGAGCGGAAAGCAGGCTCCCCAATTTCACCAGGTTTTCGCGCGTTGCACTCTCCCGAAGACCCATTCCTCTTTCCCAGCATAATAGTGATTGATAAAGGGAGATGGGCGAAGTCGCTCAACTCAGAGATCGGTTTGAGGCTTTGAGCTGGCTAAGGTCGGTTTAGGCGAGCGTGGGGGTGTGATACGAAGAGGAAGGTGGGTGTGGGATTGCTGCTGGTTAGTTGAGGTAGTGTCTTGAAGGTCCAAAGTAACCGTAGTAGTATGAATACGGACCCAGTTCGACTGCAATGATGTGGGAGATATTCAATATCTATTGAACGACAGAGATGTACTGTACTCAGGAGCCACACCAAAGGCACGACTTCACTTCACGACCTGGATGCTGGCCACGTAGGATACATGGAAAGACGTAGATGATAATGAATTCCGAAAGGCATACTGTGCAATGAGCAGGCCAATGTTGGGGAAGGGGGGGGNTCGAAATGTGTGGAAGTCCCTCTTTTGGTCTCGGTCTTCGCAGTCCATAATAACGTCCCGCACTGACACACTATTAAGTGGCAGCAGTCAGTCATCACCGTCAGTCACCCACAAAGTCACAACATCGAATCTGCTCTGTGAATCTTACAGCTTCAAGCTGTCCACCGTTCTCTCTGCCAACACCGCCACCTAATATATAAGAAGCTTCAGCGTCTTCATCGCAGCCACTGCATTCACCACTAAGAGCATGGACAACCTCCGCTCACTAAACACATCACTGCCCTGCACCTCATCGCCGCGTCGTCAACCCTCGCAGCCTCCAGAGTTGCTTCTCCAGCTGTTCAAAGATGCCGCCCTGAATGTTACCACCCTGTACAAGACCGCTGCCGCCGAGCATCAATCCAGGTACACTGAGGGCTATCAAGACGCCCTGGAAGAGCTTTTGAACTTTCTGGACAACAAGAATCTAGGCTTGCAAGATGGAGAAGGATGGAGTGTGAGACAGTGGGCTACTGAACGCTTCAACGGCACCACACAAGCTGCCACTACATCAACAAGCGAAAGTGATGAAGAGGCCGAGGCAGACAATCGAGCAAGAAGCTCCTCGCCAGTCATACAACAAAAGTCGAGCAGAGATCAACTCCAAACAACAACTTCCGAGGTCACGACGACCACATCACCACTACACGTTCGCTCCGAGTCTGCTCCACCAGTTGCACTCGCCGCAATCGATCAAGCGTCGCGAGAGCATGCACACCCGCTCATTATCCCGCCACAAGCCGATTTCACCTTCCAGTCATCCCATCAGTATCCCTCAGTCCATGACATTGACATGGACAATTCAAGCTCGGAAGGCAACAGCTCTCCGACTGGGTCCACACTACATGTCAATATTCACAGGCCACGACACAACTCGCGACACAGCAGCCGCACTAACAGATCCCCGAACAACACCTCAGTCAACAACCGATCTGCAAACAGCAGCTCATTAGGACCCGGAGCAGGCCTGAAGCGGCGGCAGCCCACTGCTGATTTTTTCGACCTTGGGGGATTTCACGGCAAAGATCACACTGGAGGCGGAGGAAAGAGGAGCAGGTTCATGTAATCAGTACAAAACCACTTTTTGCGTCTGCATTTTCAGGAGTTGGCTGCATAGAAACACAGCATAGCATGCGTTGCGTTGCGGCGATACCCCCAGTTTTCGGATGGTTCATGAACAACACGGTGTGGGGCATGTGAACGGGTGCTTGTATCAGGCAAACCGATGTTGCGGGGCAGCTGTGAGTGAGGAGAGGGTAGGATTGCGATTAAGACTGATCTATCGTTTGCACGGTCAATACCTCCAGAAGAATACATGTCATTTTTTGAACAATCGAATTGCCAAATGATTGATCATCCATCTCAACTTGGACATCATAGGGTATTTCAGCTGTGTCCATCGAGGGATTTTAAGTTACGATGTGCGCAGTGTTGCCCCAGCTGTGGGCTCTGTTCTGTTTCTTCTTTTCTCGGTCCCAGTTTATGCATTGACGGTCTAGAGGCATATTGAGAAGAAGGGTTGGAGAGCGGAGTCGGTGGAAGAAGTCAGACAAATGCGAGTGGCTTGTACCCTAATTTTCAATAACGAGCAATTTTGTTCTTGGCAAAAAAATTGAGTTACAATGAGAAGTGATGAAATTATAAAACTTTGTTTCTAAAACAGTTGAAGAAATTTAAGGATACATTGGACAGAGTTCAGAGTCATGAATTCATGGGACGGATCCTACGGAAAAAGCAGTCGTATCCCGCCGTTGCGAATGCGAATAACATACAAGGATAAGCCTGAAGTCCGGAGGACTGCAGGTGGGTTGGCGTCCCCGTTCATAAGAGGCGTAGTATTTAGCAGAAGGGTCTGAATTGAAACAGTGTTTCCGAAAGCGCATACAGGAGCGCGAGTTCGATAACCAGTCACGCTTTCGCAACTTGAAAACAACACTTTTGTCATATCTTTGTCGAGGGTGATCTTGAGTTGGAAAGGTTTGATTCCGGGAGCAGACTTGTCCTCCAACCAAAATAGGAGATTACCCACGTATTTCACTCTTCAGAACTGAATTTTGAAAGAAGCATTTCCTCGTCAGTCCACCACGGGCACAGAAACCAAACAGTAAATGCAACGACTTGAATCATCTTCGTTATGATCTACATGTGTGTCTACCATAAATACCACGTCATCTCAAACGAGACTCTCCATCAGCAAGCCTCTGCACCATAAAAGTTTGCAAAGCACGGTGGAGGAAACATGCAGACATCAAATCAAAGTGAAGAGAGAACAAGAAGTCTGCTTCAAACGCAAAAAAATGCAGCCAATACCCTTTCCGTTCCAGAGTGAAACGCCACGCAATACCAAATCCATCCTCTTGAACATCGATTTCTAAGCAAAGATAGCAGCTCAGGCCACTGACGCCAATCAATCAATCAAGACAAACCTCCTAGCAAACTCTGCTAGCCTTGGATTGCATCTTTGCAACTTCCTTACCAAGCCAACAGGCAGAACGCCGCGTGACTCCTGAAAATTGTCGCCATGAACATGAACATTGTTGCAATGCTCGTTGAAGGTTTTCGATGCTGCGATTGTGGCTCCTTTGCCATGCGCTGACGTCGCGTGTCATTGATCTGGTCAAGACGATCTTGAGATTTGTCAAGCTATCGCCATCAGCGACAACTCCCGGGTACTTCTTCGATTTGAGTTTCTTGTCAAAACCAAAAGAAAAGGATGGGGCGACATTGAACAATCGCATGGCGGCGAAGGTGAATAGTAAGAGCCATTGGAACATGTTCGCATTCGGTACTGTGGAGCCCAATGCCAGGCCATCAAGCGGAGGCAGATCGAAAGAAGATTGTAGAGCACTGCACACATCATCAGCAGCTGCCGATGAGTGTTGAATTCTACAAAGCTTCGACATATCGGAGTGATGGTCGGGGTTCTCAAGATAGTTGGTTTGACTGGTCGAGACAGAAGGTAAAGCGGGCTGTATATAAGCCAATGAGCTGTGACCAGAAGCCATGGCCTTGGTGGTCTTTCCTCGTGAGTCGCCGGCTCCTGATGCATTGCGATCAGAAATCTCGATTTCGGCCGCTTGAAGATTACTGTAAACGCGTCCATTCTGAACTCTCGGTGGTTGCTGGTATATGGAGGCAATCGAGTGTGCTTCCGCCCTTGGGGATGCTTTGCTTGATTTGTTGTGAGCTGACGCTGCGCGATCAGCATTCTTAGCACAGCCAGCTTGGCCAGTCGGACTGAAAGACTGAACAACTTCAACACCCGGGGATTGCAAATATTCGGAAGATACCGCTCTTGCAGTTGTCCTCATGGCTCTTCTCCTTGAATGACCAGCGACTGATACATCGAAGCTAGAAGTGTCTCTGATGCGAGCATCTTGACCAAACGAAGCCAAGGGTTGAACTTGAGCATGCGGCTCTTGATCGGGCGCAGAAGTAGTTGATTCTAGGAGCATCCTGGTAGATGGTCTCTTGGGCGCATCGCCGTCCGCAGTGCCAAGATCTGGTGGCAGAGTGCGGCCGTGGTCTGTAGATCTCAGACGAGCGCGCTCATCCTGGATAGAAGAGACTAGGCAGAACTGAGAACTTCTTCCAGTTCTTGGGCGGCTCGGTGAAAAAGCGCTATTCAGGCTGTCATTTGAGCTTGCCGTACTTGATGGATATTGATCGCTACATTCCCAATTGGTCAGATCTGAGACTCGATTCGTGGAAACATCGCTCAGTAAGCCCTTCCCGACCCACGAGACCACTGGCCGGCGATGTGAGGATGAGCTTGAGCCTCTTGGTGATCTGGTCTGAAAGCTGGCCGTTGGTAATTCTAGCATTTCCTGCGGCGACCATTTCGGAACAAGTTGCTGGCTCAGTAGCGTTGTGCTAATGGAAGCGTGTTGACTTGATCTTGGACTAGCATGTTGCGATGCCAGTAACGACTGCGGACTATCCAGAACGAAATCGGCCACGTCCTGAGTAGATGCTGGCTGGTTGGATTGCATCACTTCGGTGTTGCCGAGCATGGAGGTGAGCGAGTTGCTGGAGGATGAATGCCCAGATTGACTCCTCGACATCATCAGAGACTGCGGACTAAGAGACTGTGGGGTCGGTGGGCCGTTGGTCATGTTGTGAGCCTGCAGTGGCTCCATTGGCTCCATTAGCCATTTGTTGAAGTCTCTTGAAAGAGTTTCAAGTTGTGTGTCGAGGAGAGGAGTGTCAGGACTGCTTTCTGTAAGCCAGCTTCCGGCATCCATGCCTGCTGATAGTGGACCAGTGTTTCCGGCAGTGTCGGGGAATAGGTAGAAATCGTTCTTGAGCTCAGAGCCAAAATCTTTCCCAAAGCTGTCATCGAATCCCACACTGAACGACAAGTCACTGACCATAGAGTTGTTGAAGTTGGTGTCGAAGGTAAAGAAGTTATCCTGTGAAGTGAAGGTGAAAGAGGCCTGAGCCACTGGAGAGACAGCAAAAGACGAGGACGGTGCAACACATGCCCTGGCTTCTGAGCCTTTTACAACAGACGAGCGCTTGCGTGTCTTGACCACCTTCTTTGAGCTGGGCCCGGTAGGATTGCTGGGGTCATGATCACACTTCCTTCGTCGACGTTTGCAATCAGCGCACGCGCCTGCGAGACGTTTTGCCTTGTAAGCCTTCTTCTCTTCAACGGTCATGTTTCGTCGGGTATGTATCTTAGCGGCCGGCTGGCTCGGCAAGCACCAAACATCCATAAGCTCCTCCTGTGCTGGAAATTTGGAGCCGCCACGTGATGCTGATGTGGCCTGCCGAGAAAGAACAGACGTGGTTGGAGATGCGACAGTGGAAACGAAAGATGACTGGGGAGATGGGAGGTATTCATCCTGAGCGAACTCGGCTTGGGTCATATCGTTCTGGGCTTCAGAGAGATGGAAGTTGATGACGGCTTGGCGCATACGAGCTTGAAGGGTTGGTTCAAAGGGAAAAGCCAGCTTCAGCGCCTCGTGGAGCTCGTCGGAACCCTTTGGTGGCAGGAATTCTAGAGGCGCGCATGGATCAACGGGCTCGCCAGGAGCGGTGATGATTCGACGAATGGTGTATCCGTATTGGGACATGGCGGACTCGGAGTTGGTCAATGAAGCGAGGCAAAGATCACGGGAAATGATGGGCGACCGGAGGACGACTCGGGACTTCTGCACGAAGTCTGGAGTCTGGATCAGTATTTTGCTGACTTCGAAGCCATGGAGAAATTGTACCTTTGTGGTGGCAGCGCCTCAAATTGTAGAGAAGCGGTCAATGTCAGGGCGATCTTCGGTAGTGTTTGGGCCAACTGGTCTGCAGCGGACAAAGTCGAGACGGAGTCGAGGATATTGGGATAGAAAATTAAAGCCCGAGGACTGCGAGAGGGGAAAGGTTGGCTCTTCAAGGACAAAGTGCGATGTCCGTCTTCATTCTCCCCGGTCAGCAGAAGATGCGGTATCCCAACGTAGTTAGAGGCTTTCTTTTTAGAAGCAGCGCAGCCCCCACCCAACAAGGAGCTCCCCACTACAATTAACATGCACACCAGAGAGGCACACCAGGCACATCATACACACGGCTACGTCGCCTCACGTCTGAGTAAAGGGCCATTCTTGGTGCTCTGACTGTGTCTCCATCGTGTTGTTGCTTGCCATTCTTGTGGGATACGTTCAAACCCGGCTCTCCAACGTCTCTTGGATTGATTGACATACAATTGAGTGGGTGATCCATGATGAAGACCAGGGCTGTGCACCTGTCCTGGCTAAGAGTCACAGCCTCGCGGATAGGTTTATACGCCATCATAGCTGCAGGTCTGACTGTTATCCTATCCATACGCATCTCAAGCTTTGACTTGCCAACCAACGTCTTTCATCACTCCACGTATTCTGTCCAACTCACCAGAAATGGAGGAAACTACTGTACCCGCACTGTCACCGTTACGCAGATCGCGGCAACGGCCGTGATGTTGATAAGTACCTGTTCGTTCAAACGAGCAGAGGCAATTTCCGTCGAACGTCAGGATAGCATGAACATAGGGGAGAAATACTCGAAGGTCCTAGAGAGAAAAATGCGATCTGATCATCCTGACGCTCCGAGTCAGGACTCTACATGGCAAGTAACATTATCAGAGGCAAGATTCGTCGGGCTTGACGATGATGTACAAATTCCGCGAGACGTTTCTACCCCAACATCCCGAGCATTTTAACCCCATTGGCGATCTTCACGTCCGCAGGGTCATGATGGGTGCTTACAACGACCCTCTTCATCCTCTGAATCGAGGGCAACTAATTTGATACTCCATTCGTGGATCTCTCCTGCCCATTGTAAACACTCCATCATTGCCAACATCAAAGCATCTCAAGACTCCATATTCAAGAGAAGTAAACCGTCACGCCTCCGCCCATCTCCACGCCTCGGATAGAAAATCCCTCTTCATAATACCTAACCACCTCGAGCTTTCCACTTCCTTCACACGTATGGCTTCTCTAACACATACCGTGATATTTCACGCTGACCCAACCCTCGTTTCTGTTCCCAACGAACCACTTGAAAAACCACCGAACGCTGCACCATCCCCAGAAAGAGACCAATGGGAGCGCAGATCCTGAACCTGAAGCGAAGGAGAGGAAATGGTTCATGCAAGAGAGTTGGACAACGAGAGCGAGCGGAGGCAAGGGCTTACGTACGAGTCGCCTGTGGGAGCCAGACAGCGGTGTTCACTTAGCTACAACAATCCAGAATGGGCTGATTCGATTCCAGGAAGCTGCCAAAGTATAGTTGTGACGGCAGATTGGCAAGCGGGAGAACTAAAGTGAGTAGTTGATATGTGAAATCCACGTAATCCTGTTGCCACGTTTTGCCTGGGCAACGTTTCAAAACGGGATCGTATATCTTATGCAGACTACTACGGCATATAGCAATACATAGGATGACGAGTCCCCTTGATGAAAAAATGTTGCGGCTTCTTCTATGCCTTTTTAAAGGTACATTACATCTCTGTACCTTCAATAACGCCCTTGTGGTCGCTTCCATTCGTACAATGTTCCTCCAATGATGTGTCCAGAGGTCTAGACATCCCTGCCCCACAGCGCCTTCCTCCTCGCCCTTTGCTTCCTCGCATCCGTCTTCCTGGGACCCCATCTGTTCTTCGCTTCTTCCATCCTCCTCTCGTGCGCCTTCCCAGCTTCATGATTTGTAGAGATGACACTGATGAAGAAACTCGAGCACCCGAATTTTTCCGCCAGTTTATCTCTTGTCCAGGTGCTCGGGTCTTCCATGCGTAACCTTCTAATCTCCTCGATTTCTTCCAGACCAAGATGGTATTTCTTCGCTGCCGGTGGCTTCAGAGCAGGCGGTAAAGGCGCGTTATCGGGAATTCGAGGGAGCAAGGAGGCGGGAACAGTCGATGTAGACTCGTGTAATGCCGTTCCCGGTTTTGTTACTGGCCACGGTGCGGGAGATTGTCTCGTGGAGGAGGCGACTGTGTACAATGATTGTGCCCGTGCATAGAGCTGCCGTCTGCCATCACTCGGCGGTAGAAATTTCAGGGGCGTGTGGTAGACATTTGGCGAAGAGGGAGGAGGATTGAATATGATATGGGAGCCCGTGGGCTGTGATGGCTTTGGTGTGGTGAAAGGAGCCGGAGGCAGATTGGCACGTTTGACGTGTCGACGGTATGAGGATTCGCATCGTCGTGATTCCAAGGTAATCGAGGTTTTCTTGGATTGTGCGAGGCATTGCGGACGCGATACTGCTCTGGATATAGATGAAGGAGGCATTGGGCCACAGCTGCAACTGATGATGTTTGGCGGTAGAAGAGTCAAGAATTCAGATACTTGGCGGAAGCGCCCTGGCACGCGCGGCTAGTTGTTCGAGATGAACTCCACCGGACCACCACCACCGACTGTTCTAATACATTCACAACAAGTTGGTTCACATCCAGCATCACCATTACATTAATGCGACAATGACCTCCTATCATCTTCGCGGCTGGAAAGACACCCAGCTCTTCTCATACCTAATACTGGCATTCGACTCGACTGCCGGTTCAACGTCCTATGAAATGCCCTGGTGTTGACGCATTCTCTCCCTCCGCCATGACTGTCTCTGGGACTGACCAGCTCATGAATGTCCTTTGCGGCACTTCGACCTTCTTTCCATCGATATCGATTCCCTTCTAGTCTCGGGTTTTACGATTCTATGATTCCCAACCACTCTGAACTTCGCTTGCTTCTTTCTCTCAATCTAGCCGTCTCACCGTCGGCGCGGTTTTGACTCATGGCTCACTCTCTATCCATGACCTCAGAGTACACTGACTATTCCGTACTATGTCCAAACTCTTCCATCACACTGCGCTCGCTTCTTTCCCACCATCCGGCTATCTCATCGTCAGCGCGGTTTTGACCTATAGCTCATGCTATATTCATGCCATGAGCATGTATTGATATTTGCATTGAATTTGCTCAACGTTGTACCAACGTCAAACTTGTCTTGGTAGACAACATGATTTGGTCTAAACGTTGGAACTCCCCTCACGGCTGGAGTACACAGTATACTTGGGCTGGGCTTTCTCCCAACACCATCGTCCTCATCCATTCGCTCCGCTTCGCTTTTTCCCACTCGCTTTAAGGACTCTCGTTCCTCCAGATGATCTCATGCACACCTCGATCGCTGTTGTTATTGGCGCTCTCACCATTAGTGTTGTTGCCGCACCACAAGTTCAATGGTCAGCACAGAATGCCGCTCCCCGTGGCAAAGGTATGTCGGTTCTTCTGACAAACGTGCAGACAATTTAAGCCTGCAAATCATCACTCTTTTCCTCCCACCCCCTCTTCCGCTCAGAATTAAGGGTCCGCGCATTAGTAGCTGATAGACCTTACCATTCAGCACACTCATCGCAAATCCCACATCACGGCGTCTCCAATGGTCCATCACCCGGAAGCCGATCCAGCGGAGGACAAAACAGTGGGAGTCAGTCCAGCAGTGGCATTTCGTATGGCCAAGGGCAATCCGATGCTCTTCCCTCAGGCCCCTTCGGTGGTCCACGCCATGGCGGCCCACCACACTGGGGCCCTTCAAAAAAACCAGACTACATGGACTTCAGCCCGGTCACCAAGACCGTGACTGCTTACAGTTCCTCCTTCGCCCCTCCAGTCGTCACTGAAACTGTCATTATCATCAGCACCACTGGCAAGCCGCAGACCAGGGTCTACAGCTCTACCAGCACCTTGAGCACCATCACCACCACAATTACCAAGGCTACTTACCATGGCTTGACACAACACTCTAAGCCTACCCAGGCTGCCGGAAATGGAACCCAGCAGGCTCATGGTCCTCCACGAGGCCAGAGCCAACAAGTTGGTAAAACAAAAGCAAGGCTCCCAAATCCAAGGACAGCAAGGCGGATAGGTCGATCGAGAGCAGAGCGAGTGGCCAAAGCACTCTTGGGGACACTAGATTTGATACCTGTTCTCCAATGCCGCTGGTTGCCTTCGGTTGTTGTGAACCTGAGGACCGGGAGGAAGCTGGAGATGGGAGAAGATAGAGAGCTGAATTTGTGAAGACTTTCGTACCGTGTTTATAGATAATTGACGCATGATGTGAACTCGTTTTTGACTTTCTACCACTGACTTCAAGATAAGCTACGTCATCTTTGATTTCAGTAAACAACTCAAAGTACCTCCAATTTTTCCTTACACGACGTCTGTACGGGTCTCATGCCCATCTCCAGCCAGTAGACAGCCTCATTATGGGCGTGGAGAGTCCAGAATGGTCTGAAACTCCGACTCAGCCGTGCTGATTAGGTTGCCGAGAGTGAGGGCGAAGTCGGGACCAAGGGGGACACACGGCGGAAGTTCCGTTGCTAGCCGCGTTAGAGACCCAGCAGTCACCTCACCACCCGGCGGCAACCGGAAAAGCGTCCCCGCATACATGATTTGGATTTTGCAGAGCTTGATATAAGTGAAGCCTCGAGGTCACACCCGATTTCAACCCACACTGAACTCTTGCTCGGCCTGGCTCCATTGCCGCTGCCATGGCTGCTCGTCGAAATCTCTCCCGGAATATACCAGCCCTCACACACCGACCCGGACTACTTCCGCGAGCCTCGCGAATACGTGTGGACTTCTCCCTCCATAGCTCAGTGCATATGACGTCCCCATATTCTGCAGCTCCTGCTGTTCGGAGGTTGCATGCAACAGCCCAGCACCTACGTCCAGCCGCCTCCACGGCCGAAGCATACCCTACATCACACGAGCAGATTCAGCAGGCAGCAGATACTACAAACTTCATAGACAATCGCTTTGTCACGTCCAAAGCTACGAGATGGATTGATCTGCATGACCCAGCGACGAACAATCTCGTCACAAGGGTACCGCAGTCTACCGACGCTGAACTGAAGGCCGCTGTGGACAGCGCCGAGAAGGCATTCCACACGTGGAAGCTGACTTCGGTCCTTGCCCGCCAGCAGATCATGTTCAAGTACGTCGCTCTGGTACGAGAGCACTGGGATAGACTAGCTGCAAGCATTACTTTGGAGCAGGGAAAGACTTTTGCTGACGCAAAGGGCGATGTGCTTCGTGGGCTACAGGTTGCGGAGACAGCATGCGCCATTCCTCAGCAATTGATGGGTGGTGTGCTAGAGGTATCCAAGGACATGGAAACCAGGCAGTATCTCGAGCCTCTGGGCGTCACTGCTGCCATTTGCCCATTCAGTGTGTCCGATTCTCACGCTTACGCCAACCGAAAGCTAATAGTGCCTTAGACTTCCCAGCCATGATCCCCCTCTGGTCTATACCAATCGCTACCATGACGGGCAACACCCTCGTGATCAAGCCTTCCGAACGTGATCCAGGCGCTTGCATGATCTTGGCCGAGCTCGCTGAGAAGGCTGGCTTTCCTCCAGGAGTTGTGAACATCATTCACGGCACCGCTCCAACTGTCGACTTCATCATCGACGAACCACGCATCAAGGCTATATCGTTCGTTGGCAGCAACAAGGCTGGCGAATATATCTATACCCGAGGCTCAGCAAATGGAAAGCGTGTCCAAGCCAACTTGGGCGCAAAGAACCATGCTGCTGTATTACCCGACTGCAACAAGAACCACGCTCTCAACGCTATTTCTGGCGCTGCTTTCGGTGCCGCTGGTCAGCGCTGCATGGCTCTGAGTACGTTGGTCATGGTCGGAGAGACCAAGGACTGGATACCAGAGATTGCTGAGCGTGCCAAGGCATTGAGAGTTAATGGAGGATTCGAAGAAGGAACCGATGTTGGCCCAGTCATCAGCCTAGATTCCAAGAAGAGAATCGAAGACCTCATTGCAAGTGCTGAGGCAGAGGGTGCGACCATTCTCCTTGATGGACGCGGTGTCAAGCCTGAGAAATACCCGAATGGCAACTTCGTGAGTTGCGTATTCATGAAGAGCGTGGCAAGCACTGACAAGTTTCCAGATCGGGCCCACCATAATTGCAAACGTCAAGCCACATATGAAATGCTACACCGAGGAGATCTTTGGACCGGTCCTTGTCTGCCTCAACGTTGCCACTCTTGATGAAGCCATCTCCCTCATAAACGCGAACGAATATGGCAATGGAACGGCAATCTTTACCCGTTCGGGTGCAACTGCGACGAAGTTCCAGAAGGAGATCGAGGCCGGACAGGTTGGTATCAACGTACCAATTCCTGTGCCGTTGCCTATGTTCAGCTTCACTGGTAACAAGAAATCCATCGCTGGTGGAGGAGTGAACACTTTCTACGGAAAGTCTGGCATCAACTTTTATACCCAAACAAAAACCGTTACATCCTTCTGGGCCGCGACAGATGCTATCAGCCAGAAAGCAGATGTTAGCATGCCTACGCAGTCGTAGTCGGCCCGATGATGGTAGTGAAGACCTTGAAAATGCAAACAAATTAATATGGTCTCTTGCGAATACTCAAGCTGATATACAGTTTGATTATAGAATCACCCCGCATCTCCATTCTGTGACGGTCCGATAATACGGATCACCCTTAATCTAGATGACTCGATTGACTCTTAGTATACCTGATAGCTGAAACTTGATCGCCCGCTATTTCGTGAACTGGTTGTTGTTCTTTCATATCGACAATTTCGTTCTCTTCATCATCTGATTTCTTGTGATACCTTTCCATCTTCTTGATAGGCAGGTTTCGATATTGAGTACTAAGGCGGCCATAATTACCGAATTCATGCTACCATGGGGCTCACTCTGCTCTGCGTCCTCACACGTTCGCCTTTACAGGGAGTTTGGGAGAGCAATGACGCCAATCAAACCAAGGACAAGAGGAGGCTGATCTGAGAATAGAAGTTCGATTGCCAGTGTAGCACAAACCAGAGCCCAAGGGGAAATCCTGCCGGAGCGCGATACGGCGTTTCTAAAATATCAGGAGAGGCTCTCCTACTTTATCTGAATTCCTAAATTCTTTAGGATCGAATCTTCATGAACGAGAGCGATTTCTATGTATACTAGGCCTTGTACACCGGTTCCGTCTGGTAGCTTAAACACCAGCAAAATCAGTTTCGCTCTCCACTCATCACTCACCTTTGATCAATTTCCTCCCTTGCATGTTCGAATGGCTGCCAATTTTCCCGAGACCGTGAACAGCCTTCTATATATACCGGCTTCAAAATTCCGTCATCAAGTCTGTTATCCTGAGCCTTTAGCGTTACAACAGAAGTAACCATAACAATCGACCACCTCAGCTCTCGCAGCCTCAACCCTCCAAACTCCTCTCGAATCGCAGTGAGAGCGGTCCATTTGCCATGAATTCCAAGGCCCAGAGTCGGCTGTTATATTTCCCTGCCCATGTCCTCCGTCGATGCTGTATCATTGAAAAATCCGACCCGCAAGATCTCTTTTTCCATCATGTGGCGAGACATATGTGTTCTACCTCTTCCAATAGCACGGTGGCAAAGGCGGTGCTGGAGGTATTCATCTTAGGAATCTTGGTCTTACATAGCGACGAAGAAGGGAAGATCTGGGAGGGACTCAAGATTGGGAGATTGGGAGACTGATTCTAATGCGAGCGGAGATTGGGTTCCAATTTTGGGAGGTCAAACGACAAGGCTAGTGACATCGAGAGGAGGATTGCTGGAGGGGACAAGATTGAGGATGTAGGGGAGGCATATGTGATGTGAGGTGAGTGGTTAAATGGAATTTTATGGAGGGAGGCAGGTCCATGAGGTGTCGCTTCGTTGGTCTGACGCGTCCGCGAGCTTAAGCCAATCTCCAGGGGGGCTTCGATGTCAAAAGATGCAAGAATTGCGAACTTGAAGGATCTTCCGAACTCCCGGAGCCAGACACAGTAGCCATTCTCCACTGCGGCCACATCTTTTGTCGACAATGCATCGGCAACGATCAAGATACAACTAGGAATGCGAGATACTGCCCGGACTGCTATGAGAAATTCAGAAGCATGTACATTTTCGATGAGCAAGGAAGATCAATTCGGTGGAGTACTAGTGGGGACCGGGAGAAGAATCCTGGGAGGAAGCGAAGGAGAGAACAGGTGAAAGGCGATTCGCAGAACGAGAAGGGAGACAAGAACTGCGTGGTTCAATAATGGCGATACGATCAAAGGCCGAAACTGCCAGTCCAAGCTCTTGTCCATCATCCATGTACGCAAGGTGCTGAACTAAGCCAAATACTCATCTTACATCCTTACGGTCCTTGAAGCGAATGAGTTTCGCCGGAAGTCTCTCTGCTGTCATATCTTCGATATTAGATTGCGGACCCGATAGGTGGAAGTGATAATCTCGATATAGGCGCTACGATGTTGACGTTGAGTTCAAGTCCGAGTCAAGGCAGAATTGATGCCGATCGGAGATCACGTGTCAAGCCATCAAGGTATCTCAAGTACCTTGGGAATGTCGACGTCGATTTGCACTGCAGACCACACACAGTTGGAAATTCTGTTCCCCTTCTGCTCGCTCTTAACGACACATCTCGCAACGCCTATCGAAAGCCATCACCAAGCAACAAAGCCTGCATCCATACAAAGATACAAAAAACCGTATCATGGCTCACGATCAAGTCTGGTTCTCCCACCCTCGCACCTACGGCAAAGGCTCCCGCGGCTGGTACGTGCCTCTCACTCATTATTCAGTCCAGCTACCTGACGCGCTTGTCGCTCAACGGCAAAGGGTTTTTCGCGCTTAGAATGCTGACAATTTGTGTTATAGCCGTGTCAACGGCGACAGGAAGAAATCCGGAATCATCCGCAAGTACGGCCTCAACATGTGCCGTCAAGCATTCAGAGAGAACGCCAAGGACATAGGATTCGTCAAGGTGAGTGACGTTGGGACATTTTCAGTTGTGCGGGTACTAATATGTGAGCAGCACAGATAGATGGTCCTCGTATCAGCATCCGGTCCGGAATATCCACGTCCGCAGAGGTTGGAGTTGCTGGTCTGAAGCTCGAGGGAACGGAGCAGCGATATGGTGGTGTGGCAGTGCTCACAATATCGTTATGGCAGATGCATGCTCAATATACTGATCGAGTCGGTGTTCGACGAGCAGTAAACACTAAAGGCTGATCACTGTGCGATACCAAATTTGAATACATGTCCATCTTCCGCAGATATAAATCCTCGCCACAGGCCTTAGAGTTCTTCAATTGCCCATATCCAGTCAGCAGTATCAGACGCGCGAATTAGATTACGACGATCTTTATCGGTGGCATTCCATTCCAGTGAAAGAGTTCCAGAACTTTCCTCAAGGAGAGGGTGCCGAAAATAATGCGAGCGGGATTCTACTTGCCTCCCAACTGAATTCGAGAATGTGCCAGTGATCCAAGAGCTACGACAACGCTTCATATGATCGTGCCACAGGTGCTGTGTCCGACAGCAACTTATCGAACCCCGTCGAGAAATGTTGCTCATGCTGCCAGCAGAGGCCAAGACTTATGGAACAATTTGGGAGGATAAGAGCTGTCCAAAGTCAGTAGCGTTGTGGAGTCCTTGAAAAATGCATCAGGTACTCTTGAATTTGGAATCAATGAGCATGCTCGAGGGCAGCGATTTTGGCGAAGGCACCGAAACTATGTGCAGGTTTGCCTGATTCCATTCAACCGTGACGTTAAAATCGTTGTCGGCAGGAGAACGACACGGCGAGTCTCGACATACTATTGATGGCTAACTAAAATCATTTCGAAACCTCAGTTCCCTGGTAGTGTGGGTGGTGGAGACTCTTGGTCCGAACGGTAGCATATTTGGTGGTATCCTACGTGACAGTGGACTTGTACTGCTCGTTTTGAGAATGGGCTGAATACGAGTTGTTGACAGATGACGAGCCGAAGCTCCATTGAAGGAGAGTCAGCCTCTTGCAGCACCTGTCTTGGGATTTGGTAAGAGGCCGCTTCAGACGTGGTCTCTTCGTGGGATGGCAGGGGCCGGTGTCGGTGGCAACATGGTGCGAAGCGAGCAGGATCGATCATAGCAAAACGAATGTTTATCATGCTTTCTGATCTCGAGTTGTTGGCGTTGTGGTGTGCAAACGAGAAGAGATAATCAGATTGTGATAACAATCCTAAGCTTGAATAATTATTATGCCATGTTGACAACAGCCGCGACTTTAGCACCCAAACAACAAACCTTTGAACCCTAAATATCCGGCCTTTTGCTCCCCGCCAGTGATTCCGCACAAACAATTGCAGCCATCGCACCACAATGGCACCGTCCAAAACCTTCTCGCTCGAAGGCAAGAGCCTGAAACTCGGCACTGCCGCGGACATTGAACCCCACCTTCAAGCACTCAAGGACAACTCAGAGGTAGAGGAAGTCGTCCTTGTGGGCAACACCCTGGGCGTTGGAGCATGCGAGGCACTCGCCGAAGTCCTCAAGAAGAAAAAGACTGTCAAGCACGTCAACCTGGCAGACATCTACACGGGTCGACTCATCGACGAAATCCTACCTGCTCTCGAAGCACTACTGCCCGCTCTTCTCACACTGCCGAAACTCCACACGATCAATCTGTCAGACAATGCACTCGGTCTGAGATTACAGCCGCCTCTTGTTGCTTTCCTCAAATCCCACACACCCCTCGAACATCTCATTCTGAATAATAACGGACTTGGGCCCTACGCGGGCATAGCCATTGCAGATGCTCTCACAGAACTCGCTGCGAGAAAAAAGGAAGAATTTGGTCCACCACTGCGGACCGTTGTCTGCGGACGGAACAGACTGGAGAGTGGCAGCATGGAGGCATGGGCAAAAGCATACGCCGCACACAACCAGATCACATCAATCAAAATGGTGCAAAATGGAATACGGCCGGACGGGATCGCACATCTAATCACTAACGGCCTCTCTCATCTTTCTGCCCTCGAGACCCTAGATCTTCAGGATAACACATTCACGGCCAAGGGCGCACGTGCACTATCCGACGTTGTTCCAAAGTGGACGCAGATCAAGGAGTTGGCTATGGGCGATTGCTTGCTAAGCGCACGAGGTGGAATTATGCTCGGCGAGGCTCTCCAGGCGGGCAAGAATTCTGGACTGGAGGTTCTGCGGCTACAGTACAATGATATCGATGCGCGGAGCATCAGGGCTTTAGTGGAGGCACAGGACAAATTGCCCAAGCTTCGACGCATCGAGCTGAACGGCAACAGATTCAACGAGGACGATGTCAGTCTTGAAGCGTTGAAAGAGGCACTCGATGCGCGGAGGGAAGCTTATGGTCCACCAATGGAGGATGGCGAGCACGATGACTGGGGCATGGACGAGCTTGATGAGCTCGATTCGGAAGACGAGGAAGATGACGAAGATGACAAAGACGAGGAGGAAGCGGAAGAGGAGGAGGTGAAGGACAGTGTTCTTAAGCAAGCGGATGAGGCTGAAAGCGAGAATGTCGGCCAAGACAAGAGTAAAACTGTCGACTATCTTGCTGACCTCTTGGGTAAAACTGAGATCAAGTAAATGAGTTTCCGAGAAAGCACGCCTGGTCCAGACGCTGGGCTAAATGCTAGCGATTCTAGGGACTGGTTGTCACTCGGGAATGCTGGAGTATTGTTATTTGGTACATTATCTTGGCATGGGGCATGCTGGATGGCTTTTAGATACCAATTAGATGGTGGATGGACGTACGAACGAAGAGTATGATAGAAATGTATTCATGACTGCAGCAGAATCTGCAGGAATAGCTGTCTTTAGTCATCCCCGATCTCATTTCTCATCTTTATACTCTCTAAGCTGTGTTGTATCAAGTTTCGAAAGGGGAAAGAGTCTTCAACCGATTGGCTCCCTGCCTAGCTATTCTGTGGAATTGACCACCTGATAGATGTCCGACACCAGACTATTCTTCGCCGATATCCTCGTTCCTAGGTGTGCATTAGTCAGTTGTGCTGATGGCCATCATTGCATTTGCTTACCATTCTCCCGGGTTGTCTTTGATAAATTTTGCCATCAGTTCCTTTCCCCTTGTGTGGTCCAGAATTATGACTTCCACGCCGTTCTTCTTCAGCAAATCTTCACCTCCGACATACGTCTTGTTCTCTCTTGGGATGGTCAGCGACTTTCTGAACTTCTGATCCTAGGTTAGACAGACCCAATCACGACTCTCTTCACGCCATATAACAAACAAAGGCCAGTACAATATATGCATGGACTAAGACTTGTATACACAGTTGCTCCCTTATAGGCGGAAGCGGGTAACCTGCCGGCATTTTCGAAAGCAGACGTTTCCGCCTGTGTTGCTTGCTTACCCGATCAGCAATCCCTAAATCTAACTTCCCTTGAAGGCCTTGAATTACGCACATGTATAGTCGGGCTGCATTTTTGGATGCGCATGTTGTGTCCACGTCCGAGAAGGGTGCCCTGTGCAGAAACCAGAGACGCGCCGATAGGGACACCTCCTTCTTTGGCACCAGCTTCTGCCTCTTCCATGGCAGCCTTGAAGCCTGGACTGCTGGACTCACGCATGATGGAGGGGGAGGAATCGTAATCTGCTAGTCTTGCCAGCAAGGCTTCCTTCATGCCAGGAATGTTCTCCATGATGGAGATGGCAAATAATGATCGATTCGTGTGTGAAAAAGAGGCAGATCAGGCATCGAGAACTCAGCCGGACGAACCTGGAGGACCTGCAACCCGAGGAAATGAGTTGTAGACGTTTTGGCGAGGCTTCCGAGGAGGATTCACTGATGTTTGCATCGTCCTTCTGAACAATTCGTGTTGTTTCTGCAGTCCGTTCCGTTGCGGAGTAGCGCAGAGATTGGCTGGCACAGAATCTCAAAGAATCTTCGAGATCTTCACCTCGACCAAACTTCAACATCAAATCAATCACAGAACGAAGCCAGTCCAAATTAAATTTCTGCGGCTTCAAATCGCTACCACAATACATTCGACAACTCCTCTCCTCTTCGGCTTAACCTACTCTGATCAGGTACGCTCTTCAGCCTGTCAGTTTCCGCTCAAATCCACAGCCCTTCGCCTCGCCGCATAATCCAGCTTTCTTCCTTGCACCAAACCCTCCGCCACGCTGTCAGCATCAAACATTCCAAAGTATTCCATGGACTAACCACTGTTTGCAGCCAGAATTATAACACTAGCCTCGGGCTGTCCATTCCAAGTCTCCTACTCTACGCGAACACCGGCGCGATCTGCAAGAGCGGCCTTCTCAACAACACTCAATATCTACCGCCCTCCCATATCTTCACGATGGTCAAAGAAACGAAGTACTATGAAACGCTAGGCGTGGGTGCACTGAACAGCGTGACATTGGATTGAAGAGGCTAATCGACTTAGGTGTCACCGGATGCGACCGAGTCGCAGATGAAGTCCGCGTACAAGAAGGGAGCTTTGAAGTACCACCCAGGTTTGTGGCTGCTCTTAATACGAAGTATGACCGCAACTCACAAGCCCTTAAAGACAAGAACCAAAGTCCCGAAGCCGAACACAAATTCAAGGACCTTTCACACGCTTATGAAATTCTTTCGGATCCGCAAAAGCGTCAAATCTACGATCAATATGGCGAGGAAGGTCTTGAACAAGGCGGTGCCGGTGGTGGAGGAATGGCCGCTGAGGACCTATTCGCACAATTCTTTGGTGGAGGAGGAGCTTTCGGCGGTATGTTCGGTGGCGGACATCCGGGAATGCGCGATCAAGGACCAAAGAAAGCCCGAACGATAACACACGTGCACAAGGTCTCGCTAGAGGATATTTACAAAGGCAAAGTCTCCAAGCTTGCCCTACAAAAATCTGTACTCTGCCCGAAATGTCACGGCGTTGGTGGAAAGGAAGGCTCTGTCAAGAAGTGTCAAGGCTGTGATGGTCGCGGCATGAAGACTATGATGCGACAGATGGGACCTATGATTCAGCGATTTCAGACCGTGTGTCCTGACTGTCAGGGCGAGGGTGAGACTATGAAAGAGAAGGATCGATGCAAGCAGTGTTCTGGAAAGAAAACCATTGTCGAGCGCAAGGTTCTCCATGTACATGTCGACAAGGGAGTACGAACTGGTACTAAGATTGAATTCAGAGGGGAGGGAGACCAAATGCCAGGCGTCGAGCCGGGTGACGTCGTGTTCGAGATCGAGCAGAAACCGCACGCGCGATTCCAGCGCAAGGATGATGACTTATTCTACCATGCAGAGATCGACCTCCTAACCGCTTTGGCTGGTGGCCAACTTCATATCGAGCACCTGGACGAGCGGTGGTTGACCATCAATATCCTTCCTGGCGAGGTCATCGCACCAGGTATTATTCATCCATATCAGTCTAGTGAAAAGACGGCTAACAAATCTCAGGCGCCGTTAAGAAGGTTGCCGGGCAAGGCATGCCATCATTCCGACACCATGATTTCGGAAACCTTTACATCCAATTCGATGTCAAATTCCCAACACGCCTGGGCAGCTTGAACGAAGATGGCGAGGTTACATCAATGACACCAGAGCAAGTCAAGGCTCTTGAGAGCGTCCTGCCACCACGCATGCCGGAACACATGCCCCCACCAGATGCGATGAGCGAGGACTTCATGCTTGAAGACGTTGATCCAATTCAAGAGCAGGGACGCTCGAGAGGGAACATGATGGAGGACGATGACGATGACATGCATCCAGGTGCCGAGCGTGTACAGTGTGCATCGCAGTAAGCGTCACGGGATGGATTCACAATTGTGAAAAGCTACGAGAGATACGGTGTGCTAGACGACGACTGAGACGAAATCGTGACGAATAGCTAAAGTTCAATACTGGCATTGAGATCAAGTTCACATCGAGGAGGCGGATGGGAGGAGGCACAGGATAGACCTGACTGCGTACTTGTCAACTCTTACAAAGTGGGAAGGGATCGATGTATCTTCAATACACACCGTTGCTTTGCTGAGCTGGCGTTGGGCGCACGTATCTTATTTGTCTTGCTTTGTTGTTCTTATAGACCCGGATCTTTCATATTTCTTCTCTCAACGTGTTGATCAACCTTTCACCCACGAGCAGGCAGGGGAAGTGGGTAGGCCGTGTGATATAAAGCAGGTAGATGTAAATGACGGGCTGATGCTTCTACAGTTCGCCCATTAGCTGCGCATAAGAGTGAGTTCACGCTCTACCACCTTTGGATCGTCCCTAAACCGCTCGATCATGCACGTTCTTCCACCCATTCGTTCATGACTGCGAGGCGTCTATTAACTCCATCGAATCAGATTTGGAGACGGTCTACATGGAACCTTGCATAGGGGCATTCCACAGAATCAGAATGGTGTTCGCAGTGAATGGAGGAACAAGCTCATAGTTTGACCCACTCCTTCAAGTGCATGCTCTTTAGTTTAACAAGCCACCTGGCGTTTTTCGCGCCAGAATCGAGCCTTTGGGATTGCTTTTGTAGCGACGTCGCTTCATGGCAGGGTGGGCAGTTTCTTGAGGCAGCAGGACGGACAAAGAACTGAACTACAAAGGAGCACATTTCTGGCTACCGCTGAAGAAGTTAGAGGCTTTGTGGCTGAGGTTTTCGGTAGCATAGAAACTGCAAAGGACGCGGTGCTTCTACTACAAAATCTTCGAACATTTGTTGTAGACACAAAGTTAGGTTATCTCGTCCAAGAAGTGCTTTGGTTCACCAAGTATATGACGAGAGATGCAAATAGAAGTAAACGCCACCGCAATGTATAATACTTTCGGCCAATCTCGGTGCTCCCAATTCGGCTAGGCCTATCTCGGGCGGATTTTGATTGAACTTCCAACTTCACAGCGCTCCTCAATCCCTATCCACGCGTATGGATTTCATCGCATTATGGATTCCAATCAAGGGGAAACGAGATTCGACGCCTCCAACACTCTCCCAATTCTGATTCTGGCTTCATACCTCTCCCTTGCCGCCGCTCTCACGGTTTCGATCATCAACTCCATCGTTGCCCGCCATGCTCAAACTACAAGATCAAAACCAAAATCAGTCAATCGGCAAAGTGAGATAAAACTGTTCTCTGCCCTCGCAGCAGGGAGCCTGAGCATGACTTGGTTTTATATGTTTTCCTTCTTCGCTCAGTCATATTCAGATTGGGCCCTTCTACAATCAGCGAGGAAGTTTGAAGGCGTGTCAGGTGTGGGGAATGTTGATTTAGGAAGCTGGTTAAGGGATAGCAAGTTGTTCAAGGAGGCGTGGAGCATCGCTATGGCGAATCAAGCGAGATGGTGGTGGACGCAGCAAATTTTCTCGTGGACAACGTTATGGAGTTTTTGGACTGGTATCGAAGGTCCGTGTCTTTCCCTGTGACGTATTCACGATCCTCAATGTTTGGATCGAGAAGTAAATGGATGAGTGCTGATGAATCCTAGGATATCGCTACAAAATTCCCTCGCCGTACAAGTTCATGCTACTAGGCCAGCTTGTTGCAATTAGTTTCGCAACGAATTTATTCTTCCTTGCCATGCTTGTCTCGCCATCTGCGTCGAGATCTTCAACAAGCACCAGCAATCACCGATTCGAAACTTCCAAAGATGAGTCCAACGACGAACCTAGAGACCAAGTTTCTGCAAACCTCTCCAAACGCCAAGACGATTTCCACGGAATGAATCTTGGGAAGGAATCACAGGCAAAGAAGGGAAGCAACGACAGCCTCATCACGCTCTACTGCGTCCAATTCCTCATTCTCCCAGGTCTCGGTTCTGCTGCCGTTCTCCCAGCTTACCTCAATACGCCATCCTTTATGCCCACACTCCTAATCCCACATCTACTTCTTTTTGTCCCGCCAGCACTTGCGTATTTTGCGCCCAGTTCAAAATTCTGTAAGACCGCCATCGAATCTATCGACAGGGAGAAGAATAAACTTTTTTCAACAATTATAGTGGCAGGTGTTATCTCACTTGGATGGAGTACTTATAGCGCTGTGTTTGAGACAGGAGGGTCTGGGTGGAGAGATATAAAGGGAGCGCTGTATAGTCACCCTGCTGTTAGCTCGGTTGGATGGGATGTTATCTGTTGTTGGCTGAGCTGGGGGATATGGACGGGTTCTGGTCCAGACCTTGATTCATAGGCTTGGACGGGACTAGCGACATGGGATTCGCTTGTTACGCTTGTTACGCTTGTTACGCTTGTTACGCTTGTTACGCTTGTTACGCTTGTTACCCTTCGAATGCAACGAAATGGCCTACACGAGTTGTAGATGAAGTGGTGCACTATCTCCTAGCGATTACAATCACACCTCGCACGATTCCGCTGCGTCCCCACCAACCGAACATCCATTTAGCCGCCCTGAATCTCCCCAGTTCCCAATTAAAAGCCCTCAACTCTCCCTCCCTATCAGCGAGAAAGTCAGCCAACGGCGTGAAACAGTGTTTAGAGACGTCCGTCATCTCAATATCATCCAATCTATATCCCGCCTCCCTCAAAAGTATTCTGTACTCCCATTCCCTCATAAAAGTATTCATAGGACACCGCATCATCTTGGCGAGTAGGCAGAGAATGAGTCGTTGGAAAACCGTCGTCTCGTTGGAAAGAAGGAGATCAAAAGCCATCAGTGAGGCATTGAGATCGTCGTGCGTATGAGTGAAAATTGGCAGGCGGGAGGGGGAGAAGTGGTAGAGCGTGTCAAGGGCGAGAACCCAGTTCTTTGGCTCCGCCTCATTGTCTGCCTCGATGGATACTGTTTGTTTCATGGTCGAGATCTGTGCTTTTAGGTCAGGATGATCCCATGAACCTGGATCTGCAGCATCACCCTGAAATAAATGCGCTCGTGAAAAGCCCTCCTCGAAATTGTCGAGCCGAGTCAAGGCATAGTGGTATTGCCTTGAACTTAACGTAATTCCAATGTAGTTCTTAATGAGGGGGTTTCTTTCCTTCCTAGATTCGTTGAGAAGAGGATACTGACCTTCGTATCGCGATTTGGTCGCAAGTTGCAGAAGCTCAAGCGTTTGATCCCCACAACCAAACCCGAGGTCGAGAAGACGGATTTGGGCGAGTGGAGGGATGTTGGCGGAAACGAGAACTTCGTGGAGAAGACTGGAGCAGGCTGTCGGAAAGTCTTTGGCCACCTGGATTCTGGGAGTGAGATCGCGTGTCTTGTAATTTTTCAAGGCAATAAAAGATGAAAATTTTGCTGAAGAAAGCTATAGAAATGATTTTGAATAGTGAGAGGTGTATGAATTTTTTCTTCGGCAGCGTTAACAACCAAAATGAGGGAATCTCAAGGTAGACACGATCGTCCAGGCCATCAACCCAGGAGAGAAGAGGAAAGATCCATCGCATACCTTCCAATATCCCATATTCATCCACATACTCTTCAATGGCAATTCCAGATTCAACCGGGCATGTTCAAGACCATACATTGCATCACTTTTCTCCTGGTCAGCCCCGGGGAAGACAAGTGCACCGCCATATTTGGCAAAGACAATCGCAGCGGCGCCGATCATAAAGGTTCTCAAGAAGCCGTATGGCCATGATGAGAATTGTATGTCGAAGAGATGGAGCGTAATGAGCATAGTAATCGCAATCATGAATACAGAGAGAGCGCTAGCGACCATCTTGAGCTCTTTTCGTGATCTGGAAAACAAGATGAGAGGGGAGATTTCCGAAGGCTAGATTTTGGAAAGTTAGAGCATGATGATGACTTGAAGTTTATGGAGGAGAGTTTGAATTAAGAGTGAGTTGATAGGAGGTAGCAGGAACCTGGGAAGCGAGGTCAAGATCAATTTTAGTACGCTAGTCGCATTGAGCATTGACGGGCCTGATCCCGAGCCCCCTAATGCGGCGGTATTCTCGCAGCCTTGTGGCAGAAGGGGCTTCAGAAGCTCAATTCACATGGTGATTTTGAATGGCCAAACGAATGAATAGATATCTAACCTCTGCCTCGAATACGCCCTGGCTGCGCGAGATACATACGGGACGACGTATTAGTAGCCCGACAGTTTGACCTCCTTATTTCCTTTTCCTCCAGGGCACTTCTACGCCAAAAGCATCCGCAATCCTCATCGCCGACACTTCGCAGCCTTCTAACAGCACAAGCCCGTCCCAACACCAGCCTCCAGCCAGCCAGACTCCATCGTCCCCATTTCTCCAGCCTTTCTCTCTCGGAGATTGATCAAAAATAGAATTGACGATTTCTCTGCTCTCCGGCGTTCTCAAAACCCTCGTGAATGTTACAGCCTGTATGACTTGATCTAATGGCACAGGTGCAAGTGGACAAGTCGTCACTGTGACTCCTGATGGTTGCAGATGGGCTGATTCGGTTCGCGTCGTTCCCTCGATGCAGGTCCTCAATTCAATGAGTTGTGATTGTCGTGTTCTCTGAGAACCGACCATTCCCGTCTTATCTGAGATTTGCGATGAGATCAGGTCCCTACTTGCATTCGCTTGGTGAACCACGCTTTCCACTTGCATCGTCGGAATACGGGACATCTGGTCCTTCAGGGGCACAAAGATCTTGGCGACCACATTTGGTGGTACGGCGAGAACCACTCGATCGAACGTGTCAACGTCTATACTTGAAAATCCATGATTCTGCGATGCCACATAAATTCCACATTTGGTTGATTCAACACTCAGAACTGATGCTGACAACCTAGTCACGATTCCCCTCGATAGTCTTTCCTGCACCGTACGTACGCCGTTAGTAACAGTGAAATGATGGGAACCACAGGTTTTCTTCTTGTAATTGACCAAGTCGAGTGCTGGGAACTGAAGCAACGACGCGTGCGGGCAAGTCGTGACTGCAGACATCAAGGGAATGAGAAGCTGGTTCACGAAGTGCTGTGACAGTCGTATGCGTTTGAGATAGGCCGCAAAAGTTTCTGACCGGCCGGTGTTTGCATCCAAGTTAGGCGAAATGAGAAAACAGCATATCGTGTACCACATATAGCATGTGAACAGGTATAAGACGCGCCATAGATATCCAGGGAATGAAGAACCTTTCGGCCTCAAGGGTGGGAAGTGGTGAAGGTTTGACGAATGAATGAAATATGGATCGATCATCGATGCCGAGTTTGACAGCGTCGAAAAGGCAAATATGAATGGCTGGTCGCGGTATTTGACGCCCAGATAGTCGTACATGGCTCGCAAGTTGCTGTAGAAACCACCTGCGAACGCTCTCATTGGTAAATCGATGCGATCCACTAGTCGCCCAGAGGAGTCCTTGATAGATAGTGAGGAGCTGTCGAGTGAGAGTTGCTGACCCTATAATCTGTTAGACTTGGTGGTGCCTATGGTCAAGAGTGAAGATTTTGACGTGCCGATTCGTAGATGGTGACCTCGAAACGATGTTTAGGGTCTCTTTTCAATAGATAGGCTGTCACAAGCCCAGCCATGCCGCTCCCCACTACTGCGACCTTGATCTTTCTCGATTCCATGTTTGTGGTTGTTGAGGTGGAGTTGTCCAGATCGCCTGCAAGATCCGTCGAGATAGAAGCGATAAATAGATCGCACGGAAGGACTGGCACCCATGCAAACGCCAGCAAACACAAGCACAACCTGACAAAGCCAGAGAAGTTGGAGAAGGGGATCCTATTGAACGAGTACGTATGCAAGGATAACGAACGATGTCAAAACACCAACCGAGGTGCCCGCCTGGTGTGAGACTCTGGGTAATGACGTGGCCGAGGCATCTTCTGTTCTTGTGTCTCCAGTGGAAAATCCGGTCAAGGCGACATCACTGTCACCGCGTAGCGGTGAGATCTTGTTGTTGTAGCTACCGAAACAGAGCCACTCCGTACTACTAGCAGATCGAAGCTTTCCACCGAACAATGGCTGCCATCAGAGTCGCTGTCATTGGTGCTGGGTAGAAGCGAACCCTTACCTCAAAGACTGTGTAGACATACTGACGGCAGAACGAAGACCGGCAGGATTGACCACCTTGAAGACGCTGTTGGAGTCGTCTAGCCGGCACAGACCCATCGAGGCCTGCTTGTTCGAAGCGTCAGTAGCTTGCATCTGCTCCTCTGTTCCAACCGAGCCTAACCACCCGCGACAGAGAGGATGAAATCGGCGGTACGTTCAGATATCGCGCCTATGACAACGCCGAACTGGTCTCCTCCAAGCAATTGACAGCCTTCTCGGACCATCGATTCCCACTCGAACAACATGATCACGTCTCGCTCCCCCAGTACGTCGCCTACCTCGAATCTTACATAGATCGTTTTGACCTCGCCCAATACATCAAGTTGGGCAATCGCGTGGTGAGCATCTCTCCCCTATCCCGGGATGGAGAGAAACAGTCGCCATGGAGACATCGGGTGAGATACATGGACAAGATTGGCAACGAAGAGACTTTTGATTGCTCGCATGTTGCAATGTGTACTGGCCTCCATGTCGAACCAGCAATTCCTGAAATCAAAGGAATTGAGAATGTGAGCGGCGAAGTATTTCACTCGTCTCAGTACAAACGTCGATCACAGTTGGCAGGCCGAGATGTGCTCATTCTTGGTTGCGGAGAGACTGCGATGGGTATGCACGCTTCACAGCTACGGATAGTAGTCCATATCTGACGAGACGTTACAGACATCGCATACGAGTGCATGAAAGCCAACGCCAAATCTTGCACCATGTGCTTTCGAACTGGTTTCTTATCATTTCCAAAAGCCCTCTCCCGCTTCCAAGTCTTCGGCAAAACTTTCAAAGGCGGTCTTCCTATCGATGGTCTCATCACAAATCTCTTCGAAACAGCGTACGTTCATCACTCGATCGCGGCAAGTAGGGTGCGCTGGTTCGTCTCAGACTTCGTAATCAAGCGCGTTCTGTGGTTCTTAACCGGCACTCAGGCAGGCATGAACCAGCATATTGGGGCGTTGCCGAGGGAGAGACTAGGGAGGGCCTATGTGTTTTTGAACAAGAGTAGTAAGGCCATGCCGTACCTCAACCGGCCATACAAGGAGTCGAATGCCTTTTTGGATGCAATCGGGAACAGGTACATTGATCTACCAGAGGATGCTCAATCGGAGAAGTGGGTGGATACTTGCACATTTCCAGCATCGATCGACAAATCTGGCCGCGTCTTCTTCCAGTCAAGGCCTGAGAGGAAAGACTGGGTGAGGATGAAGGATAAAGTCGTTCGTCCGGATACGGTGATATTTTGCACTGGGTTCGTCTGTACTTTCAACTTTCATCGCATAGCTAACAGTAAAACAGCTACAAACAAACGTTCTCCTTCCTCGCGCCATCGTACTCGACAGCCGAGCAAGCTACTATTCGCAACGTCATCTCCATCAGCGAACCTTCAATAGCCTATATCGGTTTCGTTCGTCCAGGTGTAGGCGCTATCCCCCCAATCGCAGAACAGCAGGCTATGTGGTGGACTGCCCTCATAACTGACAAAATGGAGATTCCTACGGACCCACCTCATTACCATCTGCTCACTGGCAGAGGCGCGAGGATAAAGTATGGCGTCGATCATTCGGCATACATGAGTACTCTCGCCAAAGACTTTGGGGGAGCTCCAGGCATTGTAGAGTTGTGGCAGAAGCATGGCTGGAGAGTCCTGCTTACGTACTGCTTCGGTGCCAGTTTTGTCACATTTTATAGGCTCGTTGGGCCATTTCATTTTGCGGAAGCTCCCGGTATAACGACAGGCGAGCTAGCTGAGACAATACTGAGACGAGGATACCTAGGCAATCTGTTCTTTGGAGTAATACCTATGCTGTTTTACGGATTGCTAAATACTACTGCTTGGCTTATCGATTACTATAGTTTAATACTATCGTAGACGGGAGCGAGTGGATCTAGATAGGCAATTTAAACTACTAGATCTCTATCTATAAAGACTGCTCCCTAGTATACGCTATATATACGTACTAGCTACAACTATACTTAGAACTCTACCTACTAGAGAGCCTTCCCTCTCTAGTAATTAGTCTTTCTACCTATATCTTACTATGTCTATCTACCTATTAGGCCTTCTTATAATTCTAATTACTACCTAAAAGTATAGATCTAGTAAAGATACCTCTCTAAAGAGATATATATACCTTAAACCTCTAACCCGTAGCCTTCGCGACTAATAAAAGCTAGGTAGACGCTAGTCCTAATAAGATAATTAAGAAGGAAATAGTATAAGAGAAGGAAGAGCTAGAAGTAGCTATTAAGTAGTAGAAGTAATAGAAGCTTATCTAAGAGAAGTAGCTTTAACTAGTATAGTAAGTATATAAAATAGAAGGAATTAAATTAAACTATAGAAGATTAGACTATATTCGTATACTAGAGAGGGGTTTTATACCTAGTACTTTTACCCCTAATAAATAGACTAGAGATAGCTACTCAGCCTTATATAGGTATTAACTAGTAATATAAGAATTTATTATTATTATATTTATATACTAAAAGAGCTATAGCTAGAAAAGCTTCCTCTCTATAAAAGAGAATATATTTAGGCTTACCGTAAGTAGTCTCTAGATATATAGTACGGAGAATATATTCTACTTAGTACTCCCGCCCTACTAAGAATAGAGCCTACCCCGTATAAGAATATTATAAAGAAGTATAAGAATAGAATTATACTAAAGATAATATCTCCCTTCTCTATAAAACGTATAGAGAAGGCGATATATATAAGTAGATTATATATTTCTATTTATATAACTAGCTCTATTCTAGATTCTTCTCTCGATTCTCTAAGGAAGAAACCTTATCGCCTACTATACGTCTACGTAGTAAGCGTAGGGACCCGCTTATAAGAAGGGAGGTAATTATAATAAGAATACGTATTATTATTATATATTAATCGTATTATATTACGGTTTTAGCTATTCTTTATAGAATTACGTAACCTTAAGTTACGTAACCTAAGGACTCTATCTTAAGCTCTCCGCCGAGACCTCTA